>VXAZ01002917.1:165280-179700 GCA_013399875.1 Gymnorhina tibicen | reverse complement strand
AGCCTCCCCCCGAGCGGTGAGTGCGGCTCGGCTGTCCCCCGCCCCGGGGCCGGCGCCGCGGCCCGGCCTCACGGGGCCCGCGTGTGTCGTCGGTGTTGTTGCAGGGCGCCCGCGTGTCAGGATGGCCCGGAGCGAGGAGGACGGCGGCAGCCGCTGCCCGGCCTGGTGCCCCGCTACTCCGTGCGGGAGGCCGTCACCTGGGTGAGGAGCAGCGCCGGGGACACCTCGGGGGGGGGTCCCCGAACAGGACCGGGGACCACAGGGGCCGGCTGGGAGCGGGAAGAGGGAGCGGGGCTGCTCTCCCTGACCGTGTCCGCTCTCCGCAGGGCGCTGTGGGCGCGCTGCTGCTGCAGCTGCTCAGGCAGATCGCGTGGCTCAGGTCGCTGCCGGACGCCAGGACAGAGCGAAGGCTTCCCTGGCTCTCCTCGCTGCCCTCCCGGCCCGCAGGTCAGCGGCTGTGGCCCTGGGAGGGCGGTGGCGGGGGGTGCTGCCGGGCGGGATTCCTGCCTCGTGGTGTGTTACCTGGGCCTGGAAGAGAGCTGGGAGAGGCTGGCAGCCGCTCTGGGGCCCTGGGGAGGGTGTCAGGAGAATCTCTGCTTCTTAACGGCTTGGTGCAATCCCACCTTGTGTGCCCTTAGCTCTGTTTTCCCTTCTGGGTTCTGGTGCAGGAACTTTCCTCCTGCTTGTCTGTGTGGTCAGAGGACACTGAGTACGTCCACACATCGGTGTTGTCCCCTGAAGCAGACACAGTTTTTGTGCTCTGTGTTACAGCGGTGACTGAAGCCTCAACCGGCTGTCCTGGCGAGCAGCTGGGGTCCCAGTTCCTGCAGAAAGCAAGTCCAGAGGCTGTACCAGAGAATTCACCCTCAGGCATCCCCTCAGGGCAAGGAGAGAGCCAGCCCTGGGCAGCAGCAGGTATGTGCCGTGTGCTGCAGGGCAGGATACTTGTGGCAGAAGGACTTTGGGGCTCCCCCAAGGCAAGCTCAGAGCCAAGGAGTGTGTAGCCGTTTATTGACACTCGGGGAGGCAGGTGAGGCAGGTGGAAAGGCAGAATTTCAGAGAGATGAATCGGGAGTCCAGAGACAGGAGGCAAAAACCTCCTGAAGGCAGAGACAAGGCTGTGCTGTAACTGCAGGTGACAACAGCTTTCCCAACCCTGCTCTGCCTTAGCAGGCTGATTACAGCATCCAGTCCTGCTCTTTTATTGTGGACAGATGTTTGCAGCCAGAAGGATTCAGGAGGATGCTGCACCATTGATCTGGGAGGCTGGTGTACATGGTGTGAAACTAAAGGAATTACTCTCTCCCTGCAAGATGAGGATGCATTGCTGAGCTCTTACGCCGTAGATAAGACAGTGGAAGGAGGTATCAAAGACATTATTGAAATGAGTTTTATAAAAATAGAAAGATAGGCTCCAACAAAATTGAAGTCTCACCCAGGAAAGCGTGTCCTACATAGGGAATTTAAAGTCACACCAAGGAAGATCAGATGAGGCCCACAGCTCACTAGATGCAGAAACACTGCTAATGGCCTCAGGAAAGCTGTTGGAAGCCTGCTGGAACAGGTGGAGAGGGGACAACATTCTGTAGTGGTGTAGAAGAGGCACACCAGGAAACCAGCCACAGATGTTGGCTAAATCACAGGATCACAGACTGGGTTGGGTTGGAAGGGAACTGAAAGCTCATCTTGTTCCCCTCCATGGGCAGGACACCTTCCACAATCCCAGGTGGTTCCAAGCCCCGTCCAGCCTGGCCTTGGACACTGCCAGAGATCCAGGGACAGCCACAGCTTCTCTGGGGACCCTGTGCCAGGGCCCCTCCACCCTCACAGGGAACAATTTAAATAATGAAGGTGCTGCAGAAAAGGTCAGAGCTGTTCCCCATTTTTTGCTTTGTCTCGGAATTTTGGCTTCCTTCTGTGCTGATTTCAGCTGCTGCCCATCACTGCTTATCAAACCATCTCCTGCCAGAGGTTACCATTCCCATCAGTTGGCAAATGGAGCATTTTGTTTCCATGTCTCCTAATTAACTCCAGGAAAACAGCCAGGTTAATTTACCTAAACTGCCAATTAGACTGTTTAACCCATCTGCTTTAGCCTGGAGCACATTAAGAAGCACTCCAGCACTGGCAGGTGACTGGACACGGACCTCTGGGAGGAGTGGTGGGAAGAAGTGGAGACAGCGCTGCCTCCAGTTGGCACAGCTGAACATCCTGGAGTGAATGTGTGTGTCTGACAAACAGCTCCCACTGAGAGTCAACACGAAGAGCTTTTAGGCAAACTGATAAATTGAACAGTGACGAGTCACTAAGGCCGCGTGGTCTTTGTTCAGATGTTCTTCAGAAGCTGGGCAATCGCTGAGCCTCCAAGGATGGTCTGTAATCCCGTGCTCAAACCTGCTCTGCGACCAGGGCAATGAGCACTGACAGATTGCACGGCCTGGCTTTTAAAAAGGGGTGGGTGGGTGTTTGTCTGAGGCACAGAACTGCAGAAAAGGCGATTCTGATTTGATAGAAACTCTGTTGCAGGATAGAGGTGTCAGATGTTGGCATGTGTGGGCTGGATCAAAGGTCTTGGAAGGATTTAGGAAGCCGTTTCTCGGGCCAGCTTGCTCCCTTGCAGAGACTTGAGAGAGTTGTAAATCTATTAAGACTTCTTTGGAGAAGTCCACAGGCATGTGGAGCAAGATAATCCAGCCTTTAGCTTTCTGAAAATCGTGCAGACAGGACCTAAAGCAAAGCTATCTAAAGAATTAAAGCTGATGTGAGGGAACATGGAGGGGTTACTCTTGGGCTGGTAACTCCTTAAAGCACAAGAAAGTTTTCACAGTGGAGAGCCATTGCTCTAGGATTCCCCTGTCCTTTGTTAAACCTCTCTGTTCAGCACAGTCAGCAGTGATTTGGGAAAAAGCGGTGATGAGCGAGGCAAGAGAAGCAGCAAATGGTACAAAATTATTCAGGGCAGTCAAATCTGAAAGTCACAGGCAAAGAGTGCACAAGAGCTAAAGCCAGGGTGATCCCCAGGTGGGTTAAGCGAGTGTACACAGGGGAGGGTGGCTGTAAATACACATGCAGAATGAGGAGTGTCAAATTAATAATTGTCTTGCAGAGGGAGCATTTAAAGTCACTGTGGATGTGCTTTTGATAAGGTTAAGTCAGTGCTCGGCAGCAGTGAGGCCAATTAAATGTTAATTATGGTGAGGGAAGGAACTGAGGACAAGGCAATGCCGAGGGTTCGTGTGAGTCTGGGATGCAGCCACGTCTTCAACACTTAAGGAAAAGACAGTGTCTGAAAAACAGGGACAAAACTGCCGAGGGAAGATGACAAGGAGACAATTACATCCAAACAGAGACTGACTCTTCAGCTTGGAAAAAAAAGAAGTGGCAGAAAATGTGCTGGTGCTCTGTGAAACAGAAAGTGTTGAGAGAAAGAGAATAGGGACCATGCTTTCCATAATCCTCATATTAAAAGGCAGCACAGAAGGGTCAGGCAGCAAGTTTGGAAAAAAGCAAAAGGCACTTTGTGTTTGGCCAGTGCCCAGGTAAATTGTGGAACTCGCTGCTGCAGGCCAGAAGTACAAGTGGGTTCCAAGAAGTGATTAGGTAAAATTACACATTGAAATTAGACTTAATTGGTCCAGCCAAGCCTCCTGCTCAGATCACAGAACAGCTGATTGCTGGAAAGTTCTGCCAGGGAGAGCAGTGACTTTATAATCCCTGCTCCTCACCCTCTCTGCCCAAGCATCTCCAACTGTCACTTGTCAGAGATAATATATGTCAGAAATAATTTGGTTTTGCTCCATACATAAGTCCTCGGGTTACATTCCACATTATGTTGTGCATCCATTTTGTGGGAATTTATGGAGAAAAGTCAGGGGGAAGAGATTTGGTAATTTGCACTGAAGAGCCTGAAAAAATGCAGGGTTTTGTCATGTGAGAAGTCCTGGGAATCTTTCCGTGGAAAGCGAAGCTTGATGATCCCTTCCTTTCACTACATTTTGCTTTCCGCAGAAAAACCTGCCTGAGGTAGAGGATTTTTTTTTTCCCCTGGTGTTTAGCTACTGAAAGAGGGTGAGTCTGGCAAAATGAGGCTGCAGCAGGAAGCTGGGGAGAGCAGAAGGAAGGGAAGGACAGACGCCTGGCAGATGATGCAGGGGAATCTGGTAGCAAAGCCTTGCCATGAGAGAACAGACCTCGGAGTGGAGCAGAATGTACCTTCCCTGCTCCACTTCGCTGCTGCCAGCAATGGCAAGGGATCTTCTGGAGAGAATTCCATGCCCTTACCCTTTCTCTGGGCGTTTCAGCTCGTTCCCAGACTCGCTGGTGCTGGTCTCCCTGTACGGTGACAATCTGCTGTTGCTGTGGCAAAGATCTGTGCCATGGATCCCAACATCTCGGCTTTCCACGGGAGCCATTCCGGTTTCAACGGAGCACAACAGGATAAAAATCTGTTCCTTTGTTTAAAAAGAAAACTTCAGGAAATTAACTCAAAACTTGCTTTAAATAGCATTCTGGATATTGCTACCAGCAAGTCCTCAGCACTGTGTTCACATCTTATTCTTTTCCATGCAATTCTTGCCTCACTCAGAGGCTTTTTGCTGGAAGTTAAAGGCACAGAGTGAGCAAGCAGGTGATTACAGCCAGTCTCAGTGTTGCAGCAGCTGAATGATACCCTGGGGAGTTGTATTTTACCCCTGGCAGAACTGTAAAATTCGTTATTTCAATTCCGAGATTACAGACATTGCAAAAGTGTGTTTTCATTTCAAAGCACAATGAAACCAATTGGAAACAGTGAAATTTTCCATGAGGCAGAAACGCTGGATTTTGGCCAGCTCTTGTTGTGACTTCGTTCTCGTGGATGTTTTGGGATGAGCAATCTAGGCCGTCTATGAGAAGATTATTAATTCCTCATTTGGAGCTAGCTGTGAGCAACACTTGATTAGTCCAGGATGAACAGTGGGGAAAGACAAAAATATTTATTAACTGCTGAAGATGTGAGCGTTGGGCATCCGGAACGTTGAAAGCTGCAGGATTGCATGGAAAAAGGGATGTGCAGTCGTGCTGCATCGTAGCATGGGTTTGAAGAAGTAGAAATAAAGCTGTACAGACAATTCCAGCTGTGATATTCCCGTCTTTTAAACATAACCTGAAGAATAATTTAGCTTGCCCGACCTCAAAGGTGAGTTCTGAGGGAATTCAGGTCTCCCAGAGAAGCCGTGGCTGCCCCTGGATCCCTGGAAATGTCCCAGGCCAGGCTGGAGGGGCTTGGAGCAGCCTGGGACAGTGGGAGGTGTCCCTGCCCATGGCAGGGGTGGGATGAGATGGGATTTAAGGTCCCTCCAACTCAAACCATTCTGGGACTCTCTGATCCTTCAGGAGCTGGGGCTGGGTGTCAGGATCCGTCGGTCCCTGGGTTTCCTTCCAGATGTTCTCTGGGACTGGTAACCCTCGTCTGTGGAGGTTTGAGTGAGGAGGGGTAGAGGGGCACAAGGTGCTTCTGCAGCTGGCAGAATTCAGAATTAGTGCCTGTTTATTTTTCGTGGTTCAGTGGTTTGTCCAAATTATGACATTTTCACAGTAAACAAGGAGTCCCTGATTTAGGAGTAGACATCTGTGCAAAATGTACAGTTTCTCGGAAGTGTGGATGTACTAATGCTGTTTAAACAAGCAGTGGGAGAATTCTTAATACAGACCACTTTTTCCATGGGATTTGCAGTTGTATGTGTGGCGAAAACCCAAATTACATCACGAGGGAGATACATGATAGAGCCTTACAGTGAGAAATATCAGATAATTTGATGCCTGCTCTGCAAAGGAACGGAAAGCACAACTAATAAATTCACAGATTATACTACTTTTGGTGGAACGGTGCATAGAAATCATGTTTGCCACAGCGATCTTGCTTGTTGGGTGAGTGGAGCCTGTTCAGATAACACACATTTGAATTCAGCCAGGGGGGAATTGTTTGTCTGGGAATAACGAGGCTGCAGCTGGCACACGGGGCACGGCCCCTGCGCGCTGTGCCACGCTCGGGCGCTGCGAGGAGCGCTCCTGCCCGCTGCACACCTCGCTGCTGCTGCTGCCTGTGGAGCCAAACAGCGCCAGGAACCAGGCCCTAAAAGCACATTTTGTCCACTTGGGTTGGCTGCCACGCAGCTGGAGAGGGAGACACGGGGAGGGCACAGCTACTGCTGTGTGATCCAGGCTCCAGCACCTGGAGTTAAATACCCGGCGGGATCCAGCTGCTTGTGGTGATGCAGGTGAAAAATACTTGGCCTTGGGCTGCCTGTCCTCTTCGTGGAGGTCATTGTTCTGTCAGAGTGGCTGGAGTAAGTGCCACTGTGAGCACTGCCAGCACAGTTCTGCTCTGAGCAGGCTGGCTTAGCTCGGGCTGCAGATGCTGTGTCAGATAATTCTGATTGAAACTGGTCACACGGTGCTGAACTGGCTGTCCCGGGGTGTCTGAGAGGGCAGGGATGAGCTGGGGGGAAGAAGGGGCTGATAACCTAAGCCTGCATCTGATGCAGCCTGATAGCAGGGCTGATCATCCCCTGGCAGAGCTGCACGCTGCAAAGAAATCATCTGGAGAAGGAGCTGAGGAGGCAGCACCTCAGCTGAGGGCTGGGCGTGATGCCCTGGGCAAGCTGGGAGCTGCAGCTCAGTGCTGATCCAGGCAAAGCGGGCACGAGGAGGCAATGCCACCCTTCCCGTGACACCGCTGAGAGGGGCTGCACCTCAGGAACAGTGCTGGAAATTCAGGAATAGGAGCAAAAAGTCATAAAATTAACCAAGGCTGGCGGAAAAGTGCTGCAGTTGAAAGACATGAATGGTGCAGTCTTTTTAGAATCACAGACAGGAATCAAGAGGGGCTGATTAGTCGTGTCAGGACTTTCAAAAGGAGGAATTGGCTTTTTAGTAAAGAAGAAAAAACCTAGAAGAGCCAGTGCCTGGGAGCAGAAACCCGGAGTAGAAGCACTTTAATTTGAAATGAAGCACAGAGGTTTAAAGCAGTGATTACGAGTTCCTGGAACACACATTTAGGAGAAGCAGGAGATTCTCTGCTCTCGGTGTCTTCAGATCAAAACCAGGGGCCTTTCTGGAGGAGCTGCAGCCACAGGGCTGGGTTCCTGGGGCACGTGCTTGCTCTTGCTCCAAAGGTCAGATTGGTTGGGATTCTTTCTGTTCCTGGTGTCCCTGACTGAATGGGAGATCAGGCCTTCAGGGAAGAGCTGTGGAAGAGAGGATGGGAAGAGGCAAAGATGCAGCACTGCTTAACCTCGGTTTTTTGTTGGCTTTTTTTTAATGCAGGGGAGTTCCAAATCCCTGTGAGCTCCAGGGTGGGGCCAGTTCTCCACAGTGCAAAGGTATGGTTTCATTTTCCACCCGCTCTGTCTGCACCTTCCCTGCAGGAACTCATCCCAGAGCTGCCCCAAGCACAGCCTGAGCAACGCTCACACACAAGACTGGAAAAATAAAAGGGAGATGGGATATACTGGGCTCTGCTTTAGAGCAGAATTCCATCCAGGATTTACAAACTGACACCCCCATCCTTGGAGGTCTCTGTAACAGGGCTGCTGGCAGGGAAGCACTGAAAGAAAATGGGGAAAAACACCAAAACCAGGCAACCAAACAAAAAAACAAATTCAGCAGCACCAGTGTGCTCCTGTGTATTTGCATTTTGATGCAATCTTTCACTAGGTGATTACATGCTGTTGCTATTTTGGTGTTTACCAGACAACCCATGACTGGGGAAGGTGGTGTCACTCCTCCAAACGCTGCAAATCAGGGCTGGCTCTTGTCTGTTAAAGAGGGAAGCACTTGGGGCTTGAAGAGAGTGCATCAGCTCGAGAGTCACAAGGCCATAAATTATATTATTGTTCTTCTTGTGATTAAACCTGCCACTTCTTTGCAATTCACATCTTAGATGCAGATAATTCCCTTTTTAAAAAATCAGTCGGCTGAGCAATTGCTCAAGGACACTGTGAGCAGAGAGGAGTGAATTCAGTTTTTAGCAGAGTGAGCTCCTGCAAAGGGCACCGAGGAGGCATTTGTTGGATGTGCTGAGGGGGTGGGTGTGCATCTCCCCATCCTGGGAGGTGCCGCTTGTGCAGGGCTGTAGGAAGAGCCTGGAGCTGGTCATGGAGCAGCTCAAGGAGGGGCCTCGCTCCCTGTCTTGGCCGTCTTGGGAGCAGCCCCGAGCTCAGCAGTGGAGCTGAGGGTGCCAAGGGGCATTTTCCCAAGTTCCCCGTGTGCGCTGAGCTCTGCTGCCACTCGATGGCACCCGGGGTGTGCAGCTGGGCTGGGCTGAGCCTCCTCCCACCTCCCGCGCTGCTCATTGCCCGGGAGGAAAGGAGCAGTGTGTGCCCTGCAGGGTGTCAGCAGCCCTGGGCAGGGCTCCGTCCAGCTGAGGGCTGGGCTCAGCTGGAACTGGGCAAAGCCCACGCAAAGGTGTGAGAATGTTTTGGCAGGGACTGTGCTGTGGGCATGATGTGGGACAGGGAACAAGGGGTGATGTTCTTTTTGGAGGGGGGAGTTACCTTAGAATCACGGAATATCCTGATTTGTAAGGGACCCACAAGGATCATCACTCCCAGCCCTGCCCAGACACCCCAGCAGTCCCCCCCGGGCATCCCTGGCAGCCTCGGGCTGTGCCCATTCCCTGGGGAGCCTGGGCAGTGCCCAGCACCCTCTGAGGGAAGAAACCTCTCCCCAAATCCAGCCTGAGCCTGCCCTGACCCGGCTCCAGCCGCTCCCTGGGTGCTGTCCCTGTCCCAGGAGCAGAGCTCGGAGCTGTCCCTGCGCTGCCCCTCGGGAGGAGCTGCAGACTGCTCTGAGGAGGATCAGGTATTTGCTGAATTCTGAAAGGTCTGATGATGCCTGAGAGGCTGCACCGAGCTCCCTGGCCGGAGGGGAGGGCAGCAGTGTCCGTACAGCTTCCCCAGCGAGGTGGCTGGGTAGGACAGGGAGGTTTTTGTGTGGACACGTGACACCACCCTCCTGGTGACTGTGCCACAATACAAACAGCTCTCACTGCTTGGTTTCCAAGCAAGAATCTCCTCTAGGGTTGGTATGATTTAGCTGTCTTTAATAGCTTTTTTCCTTGACTCCTCAGGGTGACCCAGCTCAGCGAGGGCATTTAGAGGAAGCCGCTTTCCAATTGCAGCAGATTTTCCGAATTGATATTTCCATTGCATTGAATATCCTTGGTAATGTGGAGTTGGTTTTGTTTTGCCCTTAAACCACAGGTTTCTCATTTTGGAGGACCTCCAAATGGTTGCAGGTCTTGTGAGGAGGCAGGGATGGCAAATACCCAAGCTGAAGCCTCCTTTCAGCAATTTTAACTGTGCTTGGAGAGATTTATTGCCCTTTGTCCCATCGTGCCACCTGATTTATCTCGGCATATTTCAATCCAGGCTTGCTTGAAGCCTGCACTGTTGTCCTGACATCTGTAGTTGGAAATTAAGCCATCTCTGTCTTTTTTGCAACACAAGATGTCATATCCTTGTATCCTTCTTTTATTGTCTGAGCTCACAGTTTTCCTGGCAAGCTGAAAAAGCAATTGCAGGATTGCAGCTCTAAGAAAAGCAGAGGGAAGATGCAATGATCTAAGAAAAGTCCCTGCCCTATATACACCACTAGTTGCAGCACTGAAAAGCAAGTTGTTCCTGTGTGAGCCATACGCTGTGTTAGCCTGTGATCCCTCCGTGCCACGAGCCTAGAAAAATCCCTAAAATGCAGTGTTGCCATTTTTCTTACGGAAGCTGTGGAGCGAGGGTTGGCGAGCCAGCTGGAAGTGGCCCAGAGCGCTTGGCGCGAGCCAAGGAAGGCCCAGTGGCTGTGGGGGTGGTTGCTGCATTGGAGGCTGGGTTGTGGCCGTGTGCTTTTCCCTGTTTTCCCCGGGTTCAGGCTGTGTTTTCCTCAGGCATCGAGAGCATGAGGGCGGGGCACTGCCGGGCGGCCTTCACCTGCTTCAAGCTGGCGGCGGATCGGGGCTACAGCAAAGCCCAGTTCAACGTGGGGCTGTGCTACGAGCACGGCAGGGGCACCGAGAAGGACCTGGAAAAGGTACCCGGGGCCCGCAGGGTTGGCTGTGGGCAGCACACACCGGGAGAGGGCTTGGTGCTGGGTGCTTGGAGCTTTTACACGGGTGGGAAAGTCATGGAATATCCTGAGCTGGAGGGAACCCGCAGGGATCATCGATCCAGCCCATGGCCCTGCACAGACATCCCAGCAATCCCCCCCTGGCAGCGGTGTCCAAACATTCCTGGAGCTCTGGCAGCCTCGGGGCCGTGCCCATTCCCTGGAGAGCCTGGGCAGTGCCCGAGCTCTGAAGACTGGGTAGAAAATGCTGGAAATCATAAAAATTGCAGCTTTGCAGAGCTGCTTTCAGTGTCACCAATCCCCTCAGAGAGGTGCTCTGAGATCTCCTTTCCCACAGCTTCTGCGGGTTCTCCAGGTGCACGGGCTGTGCTACCAGCACCCAGCGGGGTTCCAAGGAGAAACCTGTCATGTTGCTGTATTTAAGACACCACTGCACATCCCAGGGCTTCTCAGAGCTCCAGTTTGGCTCCTCTAACTCCAGCCTGCCACCTAGTGCAAGCTGGCCAGCAGCTGCTGGAGCTGGGAAGAGCTGCAAAGGCAGCTCGGTTTGAGTCATTGTTGGCCCAGTGCCACCCCCTTCAGCTCGGGGAGTTTGAGCGGAGCAAGCAGGGCGGTTCCAGGGCTCCAGGGTGGTCACAGTCCGCTGTCTCACCCAACCCAGCTGATACTCTGGTGTGGGAGGGCTCTGGGGAGGGATACGGCTTGTGATGGCTCTAGACAGAGAGGTTCGGCTTGAAGGGAGCCGTGTCACGTTCAGGGCACGCGTTACCTGGGTTTCTGTTTCTCAGGCAGGTTTTTATTACTGCCAGGCAGCCGGCAGCTGCCACCCCATGGCCCAGTACCGCTACGCCAGGTACCTGCTCCAGCACGGCCCCGGCAGCCGCTGGGACAGGCATCACGAGGCTGTGGCACTCCTGGAGCAAGCAGCAGTGGCTGGCATTACAGAGGTTGGTGTCCACGGCGTGGCAGGGCAGAGGAGAGAGCCAGCAGAGAGCCCTGACTGAAGGCTTGGAGCCACAAGACAGCCTAGAAAGCCTTCCAGTGTATTTATCCCTGCTCACGGCAGGGGATTGGAACTGCGAGGTCCCTTCTGACCCAAGCCAGTCTCTGATTCTCTGTTTATATTCCTGGCGGTGTCTGGGAGACAGCCCTGCACACGGGAGCCACTGTGCCACACCGTTGTTAATGTGGCTCTTACATTAAACCTTTGGCTTGGGAGAGCTGACCTGTGGTTGAAAACACAGCTCAGTTTTCATCTCCTCTCAGTTCCAAGAGTGCAGGTCGCTGTGCTGGAGGAACTTCAGTGCTTGAAGCAGGAACAGATCCTCAATTTGTATCTATGACTTTCTGAGATGACTCATCTGTGCAGATCTGTGTCTCCTGCCCTCCTTTCCCACTCCAGGAGATGCATTTAGGCATGTGCCATCTTGTCCTGGCAATGCCAGGCTGGCAGTGCCTGTGCCTCCTGGAGCACGCTGTCCTGGGGGTTCATCTGCTGGATCTTAGGGACAGGTCGTGAGTGGGAGCCATTCCCTGGCTCTGACTCCCACAGGGAAGTTTGAAATGGATCTCAAATGTGATTTCTTTGTGTTTACCACATCCTGCTGATTTTCCTAGGGCAGCCCTGCCTCTCCCAACAGCCCCTGCACAGGCAGGGTCCTTACCACACTGCCACAGTAACCTCAGCATTTGAGCAGCTTACAAAATCAGTAAAAGAACTGAGTAATTAAAATCTTGGCTGATCTGGACCATGTGGTTTTGTTGCAGGCACAGGCTTATCTTGGAGTGTTCTACATGAGGGGGCTGCAGCCCCAGGAGAAGAGAGGTCTGAAGTACCTGCTGCTGGCAGCAAACAGTGGTGTGAGTAATCCCCCTGCCGGGGATTGTCCTCAGACTGGGATCTGCAGCTGGAGGACTTCAGGGTTTCTTGGGAATGGGAGCGAGGGTCAGGATTTTACTGCCCGGTGGGAAAGGACAGAGTGGCCTTGGTGCCTCTTGGAGAGGAGAAGGGCCCTGGGCACAGACCCTCCAGAACACGGAGGCAGAGACAGCCCTGTTGGGCTGGAGGAGTTCCTGCAGCACCAGTGCCTGTATCCAGCTTCCAGAATTGCACAGGTTTCCCATTATGGAGCATCTACACCCTCTTCAGTCAAAATCTTTCACTACTGCATCACTTGGAGCACTTCCTTGTGTCTGTCTCAAATCTGTTCTTCAAAATTGGCCCATTGTTTCTTTCCTTCTATAGAGAGGATGAAAAGACTATTCCTGGATTTATTTTTTAATCCAGGCACCTTGAACATATTTCAACACTTGAGGCTCCGTTCAGCCTTCCCCCATTGTTGCTGTTTCTCTTCACGGGTCGTGTTAGATCCCCAAGAACCTTCTTGCTTTCACTTTCCCCAAGCCACCCAGGCTTCCCTTTTTTGAAAGGCAGTGCCACCAGGAGGGCACAGCACCCTCCTGAACCCCCACCAGCATTTAGAGGAGCAGAAGGGTGGATCCCATGTCTTGCAGCCGGGTTTCTGCATCCCACAGTTCTGTTTCTTTCCAGCGCTGAGACACTGTCCCCTTGTTTTCAGCTGCATTGTAGTGGGTGTGGGTTTTTTTTTTTTTTTTTCCTGAAGAACTTGTTCATTTTAACTTCAGTTCCCACGGCTTTTGTGCAATGGGAAATAATGAATAGCTACTGCCTGTTCTGCTGGCTAATAGTTCTGGTTGTGGTGCCCTTTAGTGTGTCCTCTCTGAGTCATTTCTTTTGCAGGCTGCAGAGTGCTGGTTTAGTTTGTCTCTCCGTGTAGTTAAGCTGTTCTACTTTGCTTGTCAGTCTTCTCTCTATTTTTCTAATTCTCCTTTGACCATTTTAAGATGCTCGGACTAAAAGTGGACTCAGAATGGAGGCACGCCGTGGATCTCACATAATGAGATCCTCTGCTTTGTTCTGCATTCCCTTCCAGTAATTCCTAATGCTGCTTGCCCTTTGCCTGACACTGAGCAGTGATGAGCTGGTCTCAGGGAACTCTC
This sequence comes from Gymnorhina tibicen, assembly GCA_013399875.1. Taxonomy (NCBI): domain Eukaryota; kingdom Metazoa; phylum Chordata; class Aves; order Passeriformes; family Artamidae; genus Gymnorhina; species Gymnorhina tibicen. Next base: position 166,581 of record VXAZ01002917.1, on the reverse strand, counting down.
ACAGCGTGATACCCAAATTTCTTGCTGTAAGCACTGCTTTGCATTTGGCAATAATGTTTCCTTTGTCGTCGTGTTGCCCACTCCTCAGTCGTGTGAGATCTTCTTTAATTAATTCTTTATAGTAAGTTTGACCGTTTTGAATGGCATAACATCACTGTAAACTTTGCCACTTGGGTTTTCACCCTCTCTGCAGAATGCTGACGCTGTCAGTCTGGTGGGACTAGGCCTGACTTGCCACAGCAGCTCAGACATCACAAGACACAGCATTTAGTTCCAAATCTGCTAAGGATCTCTCCTAAGCTGCACCACTGGCTCCTTTTTTCCAGCCTGGAGTCAGATGTTTATGCTGAACAGCATCCCACTGAGTTACCCCATTAAATAGATGATTGTCATTTACTGGTAGTGCCTTACCAACACAAAACCTGTCAGGTACCTGCAGCTCCTCACGTGCACCCCTGGCGTGTTTTGGTCCCAGCCGTGGCAGCTCTCAGACCCCGAGCATCCTTCCCCGTCTGCCTGGCGCAGTGGGCGCTGGCTGCGGGTGCTGCGGAGCCTCAGCCTCCAGGGCAGGCTGGTCACGGGCTCCCTGGGATGGACCCGTTCTCCTGGGAGAAGGGCTCCCTGGGCGGGTTCACTTCCCATGACCCCGGAGTTGGAATTTATGGTTAGGTGGCTGAAAGAATGGAATTAGGTGGCTGAAAGAAGGCTGGGTATGGATGGAGGAAGGACAGCGCCGTTAGCGCAACTCCAGAAAAAGGAAAGCAGCACAAAAAGCCACGGATCCAGCGTTTCTCTGGTTGTTCCTCTCCGCTGGAGCCGAGCAGGGAACTCTGACAAGTGTTTTTCCAACAGGAGAACCGTGTTCTACTTTGGTTCCCACTTTTTATCCTCTCTTATTTCGTACGTGCAGCCACAGAATATAAACCCCTATTAAAGAGTTCTGCTGGAGAACGGAGCCTGACCTGCAGATTTCCGAGGGTACCGCAGCCCCTTCTGCCGTGCTAATTTTGGGGATCTCCTCTCACTGCAGTCACGGCTCCGAGGTGCTCATCCTGTGAGAGATGGTGGTGCAGCACTCCTGATTGAACCCTATCTCTTGTCACAGCTGAAGTGCCAATCCTTCAACGTGTTTATCTCATCTCTAAAGGAGTTTATTGCTGTCATAAACTGAGACTTGAAGCATTTTGCAAAGCACCCACTCACTGAGTTCTTCACTTGCCTCTACCAGCTACGTCCCAGACAGCAACACTTGCAATATGTTCTTTTCTCGTGGCTTTATTAAAACTTGCTACTTACTTGGG
>VXAZ01002917.1:100215-165233 GCA_013399875.1 Gymnorhina tibicen | reverse complement strand
TTTTTTCTTTTTTTTTTTTTTTTTTTTTTTTTTTTTTTTTTTTTTTTTTTTTTTTTGCAAAGCCTTGTTCAGTTCATGTTTCTGGCAGTCACACTCCTCACGTTGTGCTGCTGGCTTTGTTGCTGGAAAGGTCTGTGTGACCACGAGTCCGTGCAGTCTTTTTCGTGTCTTCAGGAGTGTCATCCTGCTCTCCTGCTATCTGAGACCCTTTTCCTCCCTCTGGATCTCAGAGATAAAGTGCACAGCTGACACATAAACATGTCATGGGTTTGGATTTGGCTTCACTGCAGTGACAGCCTTTGCTTTCCAGTTCATTCCCAGCAGTTACATATGTCTGAGTGGTTCAGGTGCTTTCTCTCTAGTGCATATTTGCTTCATTTACTTCATTCCTGCTGCCTGAGATTTCTTCTGGAATAGAATGAGGTGGGGCTGAGCAGGAGAGTGCTGCACTCTTGTGTTAAAGGGGAATCTCCCAGCCCTTGGCAGCAAGTACCTCTGTGCCATTTGTGATGTTTTTACAAGACTTGGGCTTGAACTGTCTCAGGGCAGTCCCAGGGCGTGCTCGGAGTTTGGGTGGGATCAGGATGTGGCGCAGTCAGGGCTGCCCAAGGCACCTCGGCTCTGACCTCTGAGACAACTGGGATGTTCTGCAGAGCCAGCTGCTCCTTTGTTCCCCTGACACAGCCCTGGGTGTTGAAGGGAAATCAGTGAATTTAATTGGAATGGGATAGGAAGGAGCAGTCAGAGCTTCTGCTTCCCTCCAGGGGACCGAATTACCGGAGATACTGAGGGACGGAGGGGTAAACTTAGGAAGGTGAGCAAAGGCAGAGCAGTCAGCCCTAAAGAAGGTGTTAAAGACTCTCCGTTTCCTTCCCTGCGCTGATGGCTGTGCCAGGATGCCCAGAGCAGGTACCACGTGGGCGTTTGCTACGAGCAGGGCCTGGGAGTGCGGCAGGACGTGGCGGAGGCGCTGCGGCACTACCGGCAGTCGGCGGCTGCGGGGAACACGCAGGCCCGGGAGAGGCTGCGGGCGTGGGAGCAGGAGCTGCGAGGTACCGGGGGCACCGGGGCTGTGGGGCTGCCTGGGGAGGTGACCCCGTGCAAGCGGGGCCTGTCTTGCCAGAGGAGGGGTCGCCCGGGGCCACGGCGCAGAGGAGTTCTTTGTGCCAAAGGGAAGGCACCGCGTTTCCTTCTCGGTTCTTTCCGCTTCTTAGCAGCTCTTTCCACTCCAGCTCGAGTGGAGAAGCTGTTCCCAGAGTGTGATGGGTCACAGAATCATTTCTGTTGGAAAGACCAGCCGTGTCCCTGTGGGGCACCAGGCCCAGCATCACCAGCTGGGTCGGGGAGGGACTGTCCTGCTCTGCTCTGCACTGGGGCAGCCTCACCTCCAGTCCTGGGGGCAGTTTGGGGCACCACAATATAAAAAAAGACATTTAAGCCATTAGAGAGTGTCCAGAGGAAGCCACGAGGATGGGGAAGGGTCTGGAGGGGAAGCCTTGTGAGGAGCAGCTGAGGGCACTTGGTTTGCTCAGCTGGAGGAGAGGAGACTGAGGGCAGAGCTCTGTGTGGTTTTCAGCATCCTCCGGAGGGGTGGCACAGGGACAGCTCCAAGCTCTGCTCCCTGTGACCCCAGGGAATGGCTGGAGCCGTGGCTGGGGAGGTTTAGGTTGGATACCAGGAAAGGGTTTTTCACCCAGAGGGTGGTTGAGCAGTGGAACCCCAGGGAAGTGGTTACACCACCAAACCTGAGTTCCAGAAAGTGTTTGGACAACGCTCTCAGGGATGCACAGGGTGGGACTGTTGGGGTGTCTGTGCAGGGCCAAGAGTTGGACTCGGTGATCCTTAGGGGTCCCTTCCAGCTCAGGATATTCTGTGATTCTGTGGTTGAATGATCAAGTCCAGCCTCTGACAGTGTCTTTAATGCCTTGTTTTTCTGTACTTCCAGATGTGCACACAAAGCATCCCTTCCCTTCGGGATTGAGAGCCTCCTCCTCCAGCCCCAATTTCTGGACTATTGAGCCTGTGTCTGCAGGTCTGCACAGCACCCAGCCAGGACAGTGTGCCCTGCCCCTGCCCCACTCCTGGAGCACAGACAGACTGCACGTGATGCTGCTCAGCAGCGCGGGGTGGAGCCGTGCCTTGGGAGCCAGGACAGTGCCAGTGGAGCTGCGGGGCTGGGAGCCCCAGCACTGCTGGCAGTAGAGCAGGCAGTGAGACCAGCAGGCAGAGGGCAAGGCAGCCCTTGGTGTGGACTGGAAGCAGGCTGGCAGTGAGTGGGAAGAGAAAGCTTTCTGTTCATGGGACGGGAGGCATTTTTAAATCAGTACGGTTTGAGAATAAACCTTGTGATGTCTCCTACACCACCAAGTCCTCTGGTCCTCTTACCTTCCACATGGGGATGTTGCTTCTGCACCTGCATTTCTGTGTTGGAGCCATGCACAGACTCCCACTGTGCCACTGGCACAGGGTGCCCAGAGCAGCTGTGGCTGCCCCTGGATCCCTGGCAGTGCCCAAGGCCAGGCTGGACACTGGGGCTTGGAGCAGCCTGGGACAGTGGGAGGTGTCCCTGCCCATGGCAGGGGGGGAACAAGATGAGCTTTAAGGTCTCCTCCAGCCCAAACCATCCTGGGGTTCTGCAGCACGGTGGTGTGATCTGGGGTTATAATTCCAGTAGCCCTGCATGTGTTGCTTATGGTCCCTCAGGGAGGTTTACAAGCCACCATATGGGGACGTTGGCAACTAACCCTGGGATCGGCCTGGCCCACTCCCTCCGAGGCAATTTGCTCTCTTCAAGGCAAGTCGCCACAGTGCCCCTGCTACCAGCACAGTCTGGGCTGGCTCTGTGTTGCCATTAGGGCAGTTTAATCTGCTCCAAACCTGGGCAAGCAAGAGAGTGAATTCTCATCAGTAGGACCCAGTTTTTGATGGGATGTGACAGACCCACCTGTACCAGTGAGAGTGACAGCTGTCCCCGGCCCTCCCGCGCCGTGCCAGCGTCCTTCTGTCCCCACTTCTTACTCCTGCAGCCCTGGCAGCGAGCTGCTCCCGTGGGCACACCTCTCCGAGGCACAGCGAGCAAGGTTTGCTTCGAAATTCATCCTGTCCCTGTTTGCTGAGCACGCCAGCTCATTTTCAGCAGAGTGGATAAGGGATGCTCCCAGCGGGAAGGCACCACTGGCAGGCAGCAGCAGCAGGCAGCTGGTGTGATAATTTCTTCCACTGGGGCAGCTGAATCCGGAAAAAGGCATTTGTTCACACCAGTTTAAACTGGTTCAAGGGCATCTGTGCAAACTGTCCAGCTTCCTGTGGCCGTGGTGCTCTGGTGCTCTGTGTAGACCAGGCTCTGTAAAACAAAGGCAATGGCCCCATCCTGAACTTCTCCACGCAGCAAGGGAGGGGCACAGCCAGCCCTCAACACATCTGATTGTTCTTCTGGTCTGCTCTCTCCTTCTGCTCAGACCAAACTTTCTTAGACCATTTCCTTTATCAAGCAGGATACAAGTAGCAGGAAATTCCTGGGGTGGATTTCCTATGCTGTGATAATCCAGAGCGGGCTTACGCAGGGGTCAGGATGGGAGAGGGGCTGGGGGGGCTGAGAGCAGTGTGCAGAATCAGGAAATGGGACCGAGAGGGAGGAATTTGTCTCCTTTTAAACCTGCTTGTTGTAAGGTATTTTTGTGTAAGGATTGTCCTCTAACAGGCACATCAAAGCAGCTCTGCAGAGGGAGACGTGAGGTCGTGCCGGGTGTTTGTCCCTCTGCCTGTGCTCCCGAGGTGCAGAGGAATCCCACAGGGCTGCAGCTCCTCAGTCACAAATGCCTCCCTCATGGTTTGCACAGCTGCATCTCAGTTAGAATTTGGCTCTCTGACATTGTTTTGGTGCAAGAACTTGTTTTGTTTGTAAAACAAACCAGCGAGAGATTTGTGTTAGCAGAGCAGCAGCACGAGCAGGCCAGGCCAAACCCATCCGTGGATGGATGCCAGACCTGGGCTCGTCGGTCTGGCATTTTGGAGACTCCAAATAAAACAGAACATTTTGGATAGTAAAAAGTCCACCTGGGGAAATCTCACTCTATTGCTCTTGTCACTTGGTCCCAAGAGCAACAGAAAGGGGTAACTTTCTCATTTGCTCTGCTTTAAATTATCTGTGTGACTGTCTGGTGCTGTGGCTCGGGTGTGTACACACCTAAAGCTGGGAGCTGTCACCTCCAGGTCCACGGAGAAGAACGGGGGAAGGACACTTGAGGTGGTCCAGGAGAGCCCAGAAGCCCTCACGTGCCATCCCCACGCTGCTGCGTGAGCCCGCGGGTCGCCGCTGCCCTCCCCTTCTCCAGGAGGCACAAACGCCCGCGTGCCTCCTCCTTTGCCACCAATCTCCTCGTTTTCCCACCCGTGCTATTATCCCAAAACCGTCTTACAGCTCCCAGACAGACGGATCAAAGTGAAAACCCATAAAAAGGGTGAAGCTTGTGACTGAATATTTCAAAACAGTGTTTTCACGCTTCCCTTTTCCCAGGTTACCTTTGGCAGACTCCAGCCATCTGGTGTCTGCTTTTGGGTAAGGACTGTGCTCCAAAATCCAATGGCCTCGAAGGAGAGAACAGAACAGAATGGAATCTTTAAGGTTGGAAAAGACCTCTGAGATCATCAAGCCCAACCTGTGATTGATCCCCACCTTGTCGCCCAGCCCAGAGCACCGAGTGCCACCTCCTTATGGAGAAGGAAACTGTGGGCACTTGGAGCAGCCACGGGAGAGATGCCAGTGCTGATTTTTGGGGGGGTTTTACAAAATGCCAAGTTCACAGTGGCAGAACCACAGAAGCTGGATGGACCAGTGGGAGACAACAGGCACATCTCCCCCTCCCCAGCTGCCACTTGAGGCTTTCTGCACATACACTGTGTCAGCTACGCTGGTGACAGAGAGGGTAGCGTTAGAAAAAACCAGTTTTATTTAAATAACTGGAACCCTGGAGCCCAGCTGCAGCAATGTCCGTGACAGGTACTTTCACAGCCCGTGAGCACACGGATGTATCTCACCGTGCCGTGGTTGTTCTCACAACCCCCGTCCCTGGGCCTGTCCTGGGAGGAAAGGGCCCTCGTGCTGCTGGGTGGGATGGGAGGCTGGGAGAGCACTGGGAGAGCAGGGTGGGATGGGAGGAAGGCAAGGCCAGGCAGCGGAGGGGAACTAAACACGGTGAAATCAGGCGTGGAGAAATTCGATGGGGCGAGGCAGAGGAGGAAACGCGCCCGTCCAGACGTGGTCATACAGCGACCCTGCTGGGGCTGGGGAGACAGGGCTGGGCACCCCAAATCTCTGCCTTTTCTCTCCCTGCCACAGCCCCAGAGCTGCTACAGCCCCGGAGCGGCGTCCCCCAGGCGGAGGCTCTGCCCGCGGGCCGACAGCTGCCGCAGGAGCCCCGCGCCCGTCTCGCCGTGCGCCTGCACCTTCTGGGACAGGATCATCTCAAACAGGGTGCTCATCTCCGACAGGAAGGTGCTGGCCAGCCTCGTCCCAGCGCCGCCGGGGTCGGCCCCAGCACCTTTGCCAAAGGTCTCAAAGGTCCTGGGTTTCTCCTGCCTCGCATCTTCCTCGTCCTCGGGGGAGCGCGGCGAGGCGGGGGAGAAGACGTTGTCCTTGTAGCTGCCGGTGAGGGGCAGGGACAGCCGGGCCACCCACGCTGGGTCTGCGGCCGTCAGCCTCTTGAGGGCCAGCTCTGGGGAGGGACAGCACAGCAGAGGAGAGAGGGGAAAAACAAACCAATAAAAATACCGATAAATGAAAATACCTAAAATCAGCTGAGGGCGGTGATTGTAACAGGTCACCAGCGGCACCGTGCAAACCAGCGGCTGGAAAAAGCCAGACAAAACAGAACTGGTTTGAAACTACCGGGGGTTTGGTTTTGTTTTAATATAATAACCATTAGAATCACTGCTCATTCTCATCTGTTGCAGTCTCAGTTGGCACTTCACTAAATTGTTAGCAAAGCCTAAAAGAGGGAGGGTTTAGGACTGGCTGAAGGGGAGCAGACAATGAAAAGCTTTCCAGGGGGAAGTGTTGGACACCAAGATAGTGGACTTCCCTTCAGGGTCACTCCAGGGTGGGAATTTGCTGCTAAGGAGGCAGATTGAGACCGAAAAGAAATGGGTTATTGTGAAAACAATAACACCAGAATGAAATTGTGGATTACAAAATGCACAGCTGGATGGCTGGAGACTGGGACCGAACAATTGAGCTCTAAAGTAGTTGTTCCTCGATTGGAAACAGCTGAGGAGCAGGGGGAGCCTGGGCTGGGGGCTGGGGCAGGCTCGTTAGTGCACCAGTAATTTGATTGTGGCCCAAAATGGGCGACCGGAATCACACCATGGATTGGTCAGGGCATTCCCTGCTGGCAGGGAGGCACAGCCAGGGTGGATTGTTCCTGGGCGTGATTAGGGGAATTACACACAAATCTGATTATCCATCTGTGGGAGAGGGAGCTGAAACCACACCAGCAGGGAAAGCTCTGGAGGGGAAAGCAGGAGTGATCCAGGCTGACACAATGGAGACCCCAAGAGGTGGGGGCGGCTGCTCCTGAGGAAGCAAGTGCTCTCCAGGGATCTGACTGCAACCTGTCATTATTCTGAGGAGATAAGCACCAGCAGAGGAAATCTTTATGCTTAAAATAGTGTTGGCAAGAGAAGAAGTGATTATAACTGTCCATGAATAAACATCTCCTGGAAAATAAAGGAAGGACCCCATAGCAGGGGGAGCCTGGAATAGCTTCCCCGTCAGACAGCAGGAAGGGAAACAGGGATTCTTGCTTTTTGAGGTAGCTGGTAAACAGGAGTCCGTGCTGTGGTGCACAGAGGCTGCATTCCAGCCCCTCATTGTTCCTTCCCAAAGCACATCCCAGAACCTCGGCGGGGTTCGGAGCTATCGCTCTGTTTGGGAAAGGTTTTGGGAGCAGCAGAAGTTCAGTGGTACCAAAACCCAGCAGTGCCAGGGTGGCAAGGGCTGGTGTCGCTGTCGTCACTGTGCGGCTCTGGCATAAAAAGTGGCATCTGAAAGGAGGGTCCCCATTCCAATGCTCTTATCCTGCTGGTTCCAGAGGGTGATCAATACCCTGCCACAGCTGGGACGTGGGATCTGCAGCCAGCGCCTGAGACAGGGCTCCTTCCTCAGCCAACCAAGCAACTGGGCCTTTCCTCTGGAAAACAACTGTCCTGGGATGGGCTGGGGACAGGAGCTGGGACCCCAGCCTGGTAAGGAGAGAAGGCAGGTACAGCCCTTCGATTTTCGTTTCAGCCGGAGCCCCCGAATTCTTTTGTGTTGCTTCCCATCCAGGGTTTGTCTCTGCAGTCTCGGTGACTGTTCCTTGAGACATCACCCGAGTGTGCTGCAGCTCCTGCTGTAAAACGTGCAGCGTTCTCCCGCCCGGTCTGCACGAAGCCACTTCACTCCCCGAGAGTTCGGCTGTCTCCGCTCTGGAGCAGAGCACAACTGCTCTGCTCTCTGCGGGGAGAGCCGGGCTGACGGTCCCGCCGCCATGGAACCTCATAATTAGGTATGTTTAATTTGACCAATAACTCTTTACTGCCTCGTTTTAACGGTGTTTGGGGAGCAGGGGTTGTTTTTATCATCCATAAAGTTCTATCTCTCATCTGCTGCTGGGAGCGCTGCGCTGGGCTGGCGGGGGATCGGAGCTGACAGACGGTGCTGGGAGTTCATCCCGCAGCATCAACAATCCCAGAGCTGCCTGGGACTGCAGTCCCCCCGCTGGGAACAGCACAAAGGCCCAGCCAGCCCCAGCCAGCTGTTAGGATCCTCCCGAGCACCAGCAGTGCTTCCTTCCTCCCGCTCAGGATGCAGGTCCACGGCTCTGTTGGTGTTTGGGAGAGGAGGAAGGAGCCCGGCAGCTCCGGCGGCTGCGCTCGGCCGCCTGTGCGGGAAGGTCCGGGCTCCTGGGGAAGGTTTGGCACCCCTGGAACAGAGCAGCCTCTTCAGGCATGGCCAGCAGGAACCCACCCAGCCACAGCCTCAGCAGCCCCTGCTGGCACAGAACAGGGACCCAGGGAAGTGGCGGAATCATCGTCCCAGGAATGGGGATGTGGCACTGGGGACACGGCTCAGGGCTGGAACCATCATCCTGGGAATGGGGATGTGGCACTGGGGACTCGGCTCAGGGCTGGAACCATCATCCTGGGAATGGGGATGTGGCACTGGGGACTCGGCTCAGGGCTGGAACCATCATCCTGGGAATGGGGATGTGGCACTGGGGACACGGCTCAGGGCTGGAACCATCATCCTGGGAATGGGGATGTGGCACTGGGGACTCGGCTCAGGGCTGGAACCATCATCCTGGGAATGGGGATGTGGCACTGGGGACTCGGCTCAGGGCTGGAACCATCATCCTGGGAATGGGGATGTGGCACTGGGGACACGGCTCAGGGCTGGAACCATCATCCTGGGAATGGGGATGTGGCACTGGGGACTCGGCTCAGGGCTGGAACCATCATCCTGGGAATGGGGATGTGGCACTGGGGACTCGGCTCAGGGCTGGAACCATCATCCTGGGAATGGGGATGTGGCACTGGGGACACGGCTCAGGGCTGGAACCATCATCCTGGGAATGGGGATGTGGCACTGGGGACTCGGCTCAGGGCTGGAACCATCATCCTGGGAATGGGGATGTGGCACTGGGGACACGGCTCAGGGCTGGAACCATCATCCTGGGAATGGGGATGTGGCACTGGGGACTCGGCTCAGGGGTGGACCTGGCAGTGCTGGGGAACAACGCTCTGAGAGGGCTTTTCCAGCCTTAATGATCCTGTGGAATTCCAGGACTTTGGCAAAAGGGGTTTTTTCCTGTCGGATCCAAGAATAGTGGGAGATGGCGCTTCATGGATCAGCCTCACCGTAGCCCAGCTTTTCCAGGATGCTCCCTGCGTGGGCAGGACTGGCTGCAGGCAGAGCTGCTGGGCAGGTCCACCAGTGCACCTGGGATGGAGCTGGGCTCCCGTTTGCTCCCTGCTCCTGGCTGCAATCCAAGGAAGCTTTGGTCCAAGGACCTTGCAATCCAAGGAAGCTTTGAGGTCTCAGCCTTTCCTTTGTTTGCTCCTCACTGGAATAAAAGAGCAGGGAGGCAAAGGGGGAGAAGCAGCAGGTTCTGTCCCTAGGGAAGAGCACCAAAAATGCCCAGCTCTGGAATTCAAACCACCCCAGCAGCAAAGCTCAATGAGTTTCTCCTCTGTGGACGAGCACAGAGGCTCCACAATGAAATTTCTGCTACAGGACATGAGTCAGCCCAACTCTTTCAAATTGAAATGCCAGGAGAGGAGATTTTTAGAACAAATCAATAAAAGGAACATGTAGAAAATGTCAGGCCCAGATGGTATTCACCCCGGAGTGCCAGAGGAACTCAGATATGAAATTGCCTGGTTTATTAGCTGCTGTTCATTAACTACTGCTTCAAATGAATGCGGGATCAGAGGGAGAGGAGGTGGAAATGGTGACAGGAGTTTTTAAGTGAAGGTGAATCCAGCGCAGGCAGATTCAGAGAATCCTTCAGTGCAAGGCTCAGCAGAGAGAACCACAGAGCTGTTGCTCCCAAAGGAACCACCTGACCTTGTCAGATGGGGAATTTGGAGGGGCTGGATGGAGAGTCCTGGACGACTGTGGACAAGGGCCTGAAGTGACAGGACAAGGGGAAATGGCTTCCCACTGACAGACAGGGTTAGATGGGATATTGGGCAGGAATTGTTCCCTGTGAGGGTGGGGAAGCCCTGGCACAGGGTGCCCAGAGCAGCTGTGGCTGCCCCTGGATCCCTGGCAGTGCCCAAGGCCAGGCTGGACACTGGGACTTGGAGCAGCCTGGGACAGTGGAAGGTGTCCCTGCCATGGCAGGGGTGGGATGGGATGATTTTTAAGGTCCCTTCCAACCCAAACCATTCCATGATTCAATTCTGTGATGGCAGAGGGCACCTGAGCTGGTGGAACAGCACCAGCCAGGCCTGCAGGGGACCTGAGCTGTGCCTGAATTTACAGCCAGGTTCTGCAGGGACTAATATGTGTTAAAAGCTGGGAAGTGAGGGTAGGAATAATTAATCTTCCCCACCAAGGGAGGTCATTAGCAGAGCCCCAGAGTGCCTGCTCAACACAGTGATAAATGACACGGAGAGGGGACGATGTTGGTGTTGACTCCACTAAAACACCCGAAAGCAGAGGGTGGCTGAAGGACCTGACAGTGCTGAGTGCCACGAGCAAAACGTGGCTGGGGAATCCCTGTGTCACCGACTGTGGGATAACTGCCCCAGGGAGCAGCAGCCTGTGCTGATGGCTCTCCCAGGGGTGTGGGAGTCACCACCAACAGAGCTCAGCAGGACAGGAACGAGGAACCTCCTCGCACCCCCAGTGGGTCCCAAACTCTGCACACAATCCTGGCCACCTCAAAGATAAAATTAGCAGCAGGTTGGTCACAGGACATGAAGAGGAGCCCAGTGGGGCTCTGAGGGTGCATAAGATCTTGAGGGGCTTGACAAGGACAAGTGTGCACCTTTCTCACTCTGCCTGGACCAGGACACCGGGAAGGGAGGGCTCAGGCCAGCGTGGGGAGCAGTTCCCCAGCTGCAGTGCGAAACTGGACCTCACCCCTGAGCAACGACACCGGTCAAGCTCACCCATCACTAAACCCTAAACCACAGCAGACACGTCCACGGCAGGGAAGAGCAGCCATAAACACGTGGAAAAATCCAGCGTGAAGCTCAGCAAGTCCCTGTGCCCGGTCCCAAAAGCCTGGGATGGTGCAGACGTGCTGCCCCAGGCACTGCCCCTGCCAGGGCCGCTGCAGGAGGGGCGATGTGCCCCGGCTGCTGCAGGCCAGCTGGACCTGCTGGCTGGGGCTAGGCTGTGTTACCTGAGCAGATCCCGCTGCTGGAGCCCCCCCAGCCCCACCGTGTCCCCGCAGCGAGGTCACCTCACCTGCCTGTGGCTCCAGGAGGGTCTCCAGCTCCTCTCCCACGAGCTGCTGCACGGAGAGCTCGAAGGCGCTGTCGGAGTCGCGGTCCCCGGCCTCGCTCTCGCCGTGCCCGCTGTCCTTGGTGCTCAGGCAGTCAGCGTCCAGCCCCGCGTCCAGCCCCACGTCCAGCCCCGTGTCCAGCCCCGCAGCCCTGCCAGGGGTCACAACACCCGGGTCACTCCAGCCCCCAGCACGGCCCTGCCCCTGTGAGCCCTTGGAAGGGTCTCCATCCCCCCAAAATGCCCCGGAGAGGGGCTGTGGGCACCCTCCCCGTGCATCACTCTCAGAACCGAAAGGCATTTTGGGTGCCCATCAGTTAATGAGTTTTGGGGGTTTGCTCCACATTTCCTGCCTGAGAGGGTTTTTATCCTTCTGCAGCAAGATCATAGCGATGCCATGATGATTTTTGCTTTTTCATATACCCTCTTCTATACCCTTTCATATCCCCTTTCATACAGCTTTTATGTGTCCTTAGTGCTTTTGGCCCCCACACTTGTAATTCCCTAAGTGTGACAACTCGCTCAGACCCAGAGTAGTGTTAAACCAAGAGACCAAACATCTCGGGAGCCTCGCAGTTGGGTCAGAAAGCCCCAGGCACCGAGGTCCTCTCCAGAACACATTCTGGAAACCAAGATAGGCCCCCCCAGGGGGAAGGTTCCTCAGGACAGGGGCTTCTCCTGAGCCTCTCATTGGGGAATCTTTGATAGATATGCTAATTGGCAAGGTCTATAATTATACATGTGAATCATTGTGGGGGTGCATTTTCGGTGCATTCTACCTGGATGTGGTGCACCTGAGGATCCCTAAATAAATACCTTTATTTAGTTATTTATTTTATATATATTTAGGTATTTAGGTATATTATTTATTCATAGGAGGTAAAACCCTTTTTTCCCCTCTAACCGTGTTTAGCTTTTAATTTCAAGCCCAGGGAAAGGCAACAATAGAACCACAGAAGGGTTGGAAGGGACCTTAAAGACCATCCCATCCCACCCCTGCCATGGGCAGGGACACCTTCCTCTGTCCCAGGCTGCTCCAAGCCCCGTCCAACCTGGCCTTGGGCACTGCCAGGGATGGGGCATATCCATGAATTCAGAGGAGCTTCCCTCCTGCATTCCAGGTGAGGAGCAGAGCCCAGCCCTGCCCCAGAGGCCCTGGAGCTGCTCTCCCTCCCTCTCCATCCTCTGCAGCTGCAGGGGAGGAAGGTGGAGAAAGCTGTGTCTGCCCCTGGCCTGGGCGGGTGGGGACAGGGGGACGTGGTGGGACAGTGATGCAGCCTCGGCATCCTCAGGAGTGTGCACCCAGAGGTCAGCAGCATCATTTAATGGGAACACTGTGAAGTTTGGGGATATCTTTGGCACACAGCTGGGATAGCTCAGTGTTTCCAGCCCTGCTGCACTCCCTCAGGGTCAGGTGTCCTAAACTCATGTTGACAGGCTCTAGGAAAGTGCCCAGAGCCGTGAGAACACTCATGCTTGTGCTGCTGCCTCCAGAGCTGGGCCCCTCTGTGCTTCTGAGCACCCAGAACCAGAGTTCTTGGCAAGGGATGTGACTCACGGCCGTGGGGAGCTCCGGTGAGTACAGAGGGATCTGCCAAAGGTGCCCCAGGAAGGAGGCAAAGAGCAGCTGGATACCACTGGGAGCCAGGAGCAGAGGAGCAGAGCCATGCCCTGAAGAGAGAACCTCCAATCCCAGGGGATGAGCCTTTCCCTTGTGTCTCTGCCCTGGTGTCTCCTGCCCTCGGAGGTTTTTGGGCTGGTGGGGCTGGAGCAGAGGCAGGGAAAGGGAAGTGTTGGGAGCCAGCCTTACCTGCTGCCGTTCTTGGCCGTGTACTTGTTTCCCCTGTAGTTTGTTTTGGGCTGGAACTGGCCCTGGTGCAGCAGGGAGAGCAGCTGGGAGATTTGCTGCAAGGCAGGAAAAGCCTGTTGAGCCCCGGGCTGGCCACTCAAGCTGCTTCCTGCCAGGACGTCCCTCCGAGCCCCCCCGGCCTTTTTATAGCACTTCCTCCTCCTGCAGATGGCTCAGCATCCCCACACCGGGGGAAAAACAAGCCCTGGGCAGCCCACCTGGCCCCGAGCCCCCCCTGCACCCCTCCCGCTGCTCCCTGCCCACGGGATTGTCCCCTTCTCCCTGTGACAGCCCCGCTCCCCAGCGTCCTGCTGGGGTGACCCTGCCTGGGGCGGGGGGTTCTTCATCCTGCCCGGGCCACTGAGGCATCACCGCCCAGGGCTGGGGGAAGAGACCAACCAAAGACTGTCAGGCTGCACATTCCCAGCCCCCCAAGGTGGGCAAGGCCCGGGCAAGGAAGGACTGGGGGTGTCCACACCCTGGGAATGCCCGGGGCAGCTCCTACCTGCACTGGGGGCGACTCCATCGCGAACTCCCCGGTCGGGCTCTGCTCCGCCAGAGCCACCAGCGACAGCCGGACCAGGCTCCTGAGGATCTGCTGGTGGGGCTGGGGCTGCCCGGGTCCCCCCGCGGCCGGGGGCTGCTCGGGTGGCACTTGGGGCTCTCCCGTGGGTGGCTTCACCAAGCTCTTGCCGTGCGGCGGTGCCTCGGCGGGGCTCCCAGCCTCCTTCACCGAGTGTTTGGGTCTGTGGGGCTGGCAGGGCCGGCGCTGCAGGATGGGCAGCTCGAAGGCGCCCTGCTGCTCCTCGGAGTCCTTTTGTGTCCTCTGATTCCTCAGGGTCCTGTAGAGAGTGGGGGTGAGGTGCAGGGGAGCCTGCGGGGACCCCCCGGGCACAGGGGTGGCTGTGCCGGGCTGCTCCTCCTGGCAGGGCCGGGGGGGCTCGGGCTCCCGGGGGCGGCCCCGGAGCAGCGGGACCAGGTGGATGTCGGCCTTCTGGATCTGCCTGTGCGGCTTCTTGAGCTGCTGCTGCCTGCGGGCGTCCTCGGCCTCCCGGCAGTTGTAGGCCATGCCGTCCTTCTTGTCCTTCTTGCGCAGGGACAGGGTCAGCGCCAGCAGCAGCAGGCACCCGCCCAGGAGGGCGGCCAGGCAGATCACCACCACCACGGAGAGACTCGGCCAGCCGGGATCCCGGGCTGACATCTTGGAGAAGGCCCCGTGGTGCCGGAAAAGCAAGCGGAGCCGGGCCAGGGTGTGCAGGGGGGTGTCCCCCTGGTCACTCACCCGGACCAGCAGCTCCCGCTGGCTGCCGGCCAGGCTGCTGGCATTGCTGGCATTGAGGGACACCTGCCCCAGGAGGGGGTCCAGGATGAAGAGCCCGGCATCATCCCCACCCACCAGATCATACCGGAGAGCCCCATTGATGCCAGAGTCCACGTCCCTGGCCACGATGGTGAAGAGGAAGGGGCTGCCAGGGCACGACACCAGTGTGGAATTGGTCACTGCCGCAGCCCCCTGGATGCTCCCATTCCCAGGGACCACCCAGCAGCACCCGGTGTCCGCATTGACCAGGACAGAGAGCGTGGCCACCCCTCCCACCAGCGCTGGCGCAGTGATGACGGGCGCGTTGTCGTTGCGGTCCAGCACTGCCAGCCTGATGGAGACGTTGGATGCCAGCTTGGGATGCCCTCCATCCTCCGCGCTCACCACGAACTCCAGGCTCCTCACCTGCTCGTAATCAAAAGCTTGGAGGGCAAAAACATCCCCAGTGGTGGGGTCGACTGAGACCAGCCCCAAAGCAGAGGGGTCCAGGATCCTGTAGGTGACTTTCCCGTTGAAGCCCAGGTCGGGGTCGGTGGCGCGGATGGTGAGCAGGAAGGCAGGTGCTTCACTGTTCTCGGCAACAGCAGCCTCGTAGGCGGCCCGCTCGAAGGCCGGGGCGTTGTCGTTGACGTCGCTGATGCAGATGGTGAGGTGCTTCAGCACGGCCAGGGACAGCTCCCCCATGTCGCGCACCACCAGCGTCAGGTTGTACTCGGCGCGCCGCTCGCGGTCCAGCGAGGCGTTGGTCAGCAGCGCGAAGCTGTGGCTGTTGGTCCTCTTCAGCCTGAAGTGCTCGTACCCTTGGCTGAGGGAGCAGAGCACTTGCCCGTTGCTTCCCGAGTCGGGGTCGCTGGCGGTCACCAGGGCCACAAAGCTGTCCTTGGGGAGGGCCTCGGACAGCACGGGCACGCGCGCGGCCCAGGTGACGTGGACGTCGGGAGCGTTGTCGTTGACGTCCAGGACCCTGACCAGGACCTTGCAGTGAGCCGGGATGGGGTTGGCGCCCAGGTCCCGCGCTTGCACGTCCAGCTCGTAGGCGTGGGTCTCCTCGTAGTCCAGAGGGAGCCTCAGGAGGACGCTGCCCGTGCGGGCGTCGATGCTGAAGGTGCTCAGCACCTCGAGGGGCGCGTGCCTGCTCAGGCTGTACTCGATCTCCCCGTTGGGACCCTGGTCGGGGTCGGTGGCCGTGACCGTCACGAGGAGGGTCCCGGGCAGGGCGTCCTCCCAAACCTCCACCGTCAGGGAGCTCTCTGCGAACACGGGGCTGTTGTCGTTGGAGTCGAGGACAATGACTTTAATCAGAGCAGTACCTGATTTTGGTGGCTCCCCGTGATCAGTGGCCGTCAGCACGAGGTCGAAGGAGGAGTGCAGCTCCCGGTCCACCTCCTTCACCACGACAAGCTCCGCGTGCCTCGTCCCGTCGGAGCTGGAGACGACCTCCAGAGCAAAGTGCTCGCTGGGGGAGAGGGCGTAGGAGCAGCGGGCGTTGGGGCCGGCGTCGGCATCCAGGGCTCGATCCAGCGGGATCCGTGTCCGCAGGGATGCGCTCTCCGAGATCTCCAGCTCCAGCTCGGGCGTGGGGAACCGCGGCGCGTTGTCGTTGACGTCCATCACCTGAACCTCCACGTGGATCAGGGCCGGGTTCTGGGCGGCCAGCACGTCGAAGGACACCCAGCAGGGATCACTGTGCCGGCACAGCTGCTCCCTGTCCACCCGCCCGGCCGTGCTGAGCACCCCATCCCCGCTGCCCACGTGCAGCGGGAACCTCCCGGGCGTCTCCATCAGCTGGAAGGTCTCCGCCGCCTCGCCGCTCTCGCCGCCCTCGAAGTGCTCGGCCAGGCTCCCTATGACGGTGCCCGGGGGCACCTCCTCCAGCACCCGGTACCGCACCGTGAACGTGGCCACCTCCTGGGCGTCGGCGCTCAGGAACAGGTACCACCACCACAGCGCCGGCAGCTGCAGCGCCGAGCGGCTCAGCCCGAACGCGCCGCCGGCCGAGCCCCCGCGGCCCCGCCNAACGCGCCCCCGCCCGAGCCCCCGCGGCCCCGCCGCGCCGCCATGGGCTGTCCCGCCGGCCACCGCATCCCCGGAGAGTCCTCACGGCCGCCGCGGGGCCTCGGCATCCTCGCCCATCTCCGAGAGCCGTGGGCGCCGGCCGGCGCTTGGAAAGGAGGGGAAATCACAAGCGGGGCTGGCGTTCGTCCCCCGCGCTGCCATCACCGGGGCGCAGCGCGGGAGCCGGGCGCTCCCCGGGCTGGGACAGCCCGGAGCGGAGGGACCGTCCCGGGAGCAGCCACCGGCCGGCTGGCCGGGCTGGGGATGGACCGGCCGACATCCTATGGAAACCCCACCTACAGGAAAAGGGAGGACCGGGCTGGTACAATGCGGGGCGGGGTGGGGGCTCGTGGGGCGGCACGGGCCCGGCTGCGACAGGGTGTGGAAGTGCTCTCCGATCCCAGCCTGCGGGGACCGTCACCGCTGTCACCTGCAGAGCACGCTGCCCTGAAGGTGTGATTCCCGCAGTCCCTGACCCACCACAAACCTCTTATGCTTCAGGAAGAGGTGATGACTCCTGCTTCTGCCTTGACCCAAAGCCTTGTTCCCCCACTGTTACATCTCAGACTTTGACTTATTTCCATTTTGCCTAAATCCAAGGGCACTCCCCGCTCCTTGCTCTGCCTTTGGAGGGCGATGTGCCCGAGTCACCTTTCCCAGCACAAAGCTTTTGATGCTGTCACCAATTCCAGCTGGACACACCAAAATGAGCCAGTGAATCAGCAGAGCGTGGCCACACCAAACACAGCCGGGAGGGCACGAGGGAAGGAGGGAGGCTCTGGCAGACACGACCTCTGTCCGTTCCGGCCTCTCCCCATCCCTGTATCCGTCTGCCCCGGCCACTCCCTGTCTTGGCACCTGCTCCATCCCAGCTTGGCTCAGCACTGATTTCCCTGGCGTCACTCCTGCACCACCAAATCCTTTCTTGGCCTTATTTCAGCACCTCACCCCGAGCTCCCACCTTCAGGCTGCCCAGCTGTTGCACCGGTATCACCACAGCTGGCCAGCTGTGCACACACAGGTAGCACAGCCTAAAGCTGTTCCATGTACTCCTCCTGAGCCTGCAGAGCCCCCGGACCCCAGGCTGGGTTTACTTTGGTCTCGAGGGGACTGAAGGCATTCGGGGCCAGGAAGGTCGTGTGGAATTTCCCTTGGCCGTTGTGGAGCACCCTCAAGGCGTGGCTGGAGCCCCACCAGCCACGTCACCTTTGTGTCCCCACGCCTTCCAGGCAGCGTCCATTGGCGCCCTGTGCCCACCTCGCCCTCTCCTCCTGCTCTTCCAGCCTTGATGGGCATCCCCTGTACCCCCAACCTATTCCCATCCCTCCCAGCTCCCCTCACAGCTCTGGTTTTCCCAGGTGAGGCTCCTGCATCGCTGCTGTCATCGCTTTTCTTGGTTATGGTAAATTTTGATGCCCCAAAGAGCAGCAAAATCAACCCCACCCCAGCGCCACGAGCCGCCCCCTCGGCTGGGTCGGTGCCACCGCTCAGCACAGCGGGAGGAGGGGATGGTGCCGCGGGGGGTGGCCGGAGCCCCGGTGCTATTCCTGGGCTCGGCCCCAGCTCCAGGTGACCTTTGCCAAGTCATTTCCCTGCTTTGTGCTCGCGCTTCCTCCCGCGCAGCCCGGGGCTCTCCCGGAGGGATGCTCCCGCTCGCTCCCGTTCCCTCCGGCTCGCTCCTGCCGCCCGCGGAGCTGCGGGTGGAGAGCCGGATGTCTCCCAGCCCTTGCCCCGATTTTGGGAGGGGAGGTGGGAAGGCCGCTTCCTTCTGCTGGGAGTGTTATCCCTCCACCTCCCATCTTTTTAACGCTTTTCCTTTCCAGGGATGCAGCGGGACAGAAGAACCGCGCTGGAACATCACGGGGGAAAGGGAATAAATGTGATACCCCAGGGCTGTGAGGGTTCCCCGAGGAGCCCTGTGTGGGGTTTCCTCCTCCCGTCACCTCCCAGTCCCGCTGCAGAACGAGTGCCCCGTGCTGAGCCCGTCACTGACACCACAGGAGGTGAATTCCCCCTGCACCAGCACCCACCTGCCAGACCCCGCTTGCTGCTGTCCCCACGCTCAGCTGGGAGGATTCCAAACCTCCAAACCGCTCCTTTTTCTCCCCAAAGACGGGGACCAGGTGGGATTTTGAGCACCAGGGAAAGGCTGGGAGGAGAAGTCACTGTCACCGGGCTGTGACCCCCTGAGCACTGTCCCCAGCCTGGCTGTACAGATCCCGGCACTGGTGACAGGTCTGGCCTGCCCGGGAGGGGCTGGAGGAGCTCCTGCATGAATTATTTATGATTCTTCAGGCATAAATCCCCACAGACCAGGCCTGTGACCCCCAGCCATCAGAACATTCCCAGCTGGCAGGAGGATGCTGCAAAAGCATCGCTGAGCTGCAAATCAGCAGCTGGGGAGGGAGACGGACCAAGTAATGCTGCAAGAAAATAGGGAAGAAGAACGGGGTCGAGCTGAGACTTGCCAGAAGCGCAGGCAGGGAAATGAGATCTGGTGCTGAAAACAAAACGTGTCTCCTCCTGTTTCCTGTTCACACCCCGGCGCCTCCACACGTGCTTCAGGGCCTCCATGGACAGTGTGGTGTCTATGAACACAAAATTCCCCCACCAAGGTTTAGGCTGCACCTGAACCCTTTCATTTAAAGCTCAGAAAGAGCCTCAGCCACACTCAGTTACTGCAGTGCTCCACACATTCACTGTGTGCAGCGCTGCCTGCAGCTCCTGCCTGGTGCTGTGCGTGCCCAGAGCAGCTGGAAATGCCATTTTCAGGAGTGCAAACCTGGCTCCTCTGCAGCTCAGCTGCTCCCCGGGATGCAGAGCAGGACATGGGCACAGCCCGAGCTCCCAGGGCTGCAGAGCTGTGCTGGAGGCACCGCTCTGCCTGTCCATCACATGGCAGAGAGCAGCACCACCAGGTTACTTAGAGCTCCACTGCACAGCTGGAGATCTTCAAACTTTGTCATTTTGGGCTGACACGGTGTTAGCCTGGGACTCAGCAGGGAGCCCAGGGCAGCTTCAAATGAGAGGGAAGAGACTTTTTCAAATCAGAAATTTAATTAATAATTTTCTCTGATGAAGACAGGCTGAGAGCTGGAGGTGTTCACCTGGAGAAGGCTCCAGGCAGTCCTTAGAGCCCCTTCCAGCACCTAGAGGGGCTCCAGAAGAGCTGGAGAGGGACTTGGGATAAGGGATGGAGGGACAGGACAGGGGGGAATGGCTTCCCACCGCCAGAGGTTGAGCCTCATTGGGGTGCTCAGGGCTTACCATACCCTGGGGGCCATTCAGAGGAGCAGGACTTGGTTTCATCTCCGCTCTACAGCTGCTCTGTAGGTGGGAAATGGTGTCCGAGGGTCAGGACACCGAGGCCGTGGGCACAGGATGGACCCTAAGGAGGGATGGGCTCCTCCCGGCTGCAAACAGAGATGGAGCAAGCACAGGCACGGCTGCTTCTCACCATTCCCCAGTGTCGTGGGGTTTATCCCGCAGCTGGAACAGGCTCCCCAGGGAATGGGCACGGCCCCGAGGCTGCCAGAGCTCCAGGAGCGTTTGGGCACGGCTGCCAGGGATGCCCAGGGTGGGGTTGCTGGGGTGTCTGTGCAGAGCCAGGGGCTGGATCAGTGATCCTTGGGGGTTCCAAAGCTGGGTACTCTGTGATTCTATGAATTTTCAGCCCTTCAAAGACAGCCTTTGCTCCCCTAGAGATGTCACTCCCTTTTCAGCAGGACAACAATCCCTCCCTGAGCATGAGGTGTGTGAGGAGCTGGGTGCCGGTGCCGCTGCACAAGGGAGCCCAGAACCTTCCCCAGCTGCCTGCAGGGACCTGGGAGGCTCCCGGGGGCCCTTTCTCAGGAGGAAGGACGCGATTCCCCCTCTCGCACCAGGTGCAGAGCTCTGCAAGAGGCGAAGGCACCTTCTCTTGAGGGTCTGCCCCTCCCCGAGCCCATCTTCTCCATAAAACCAGCAGGTGACGCCGGCCGAAGGTGACCCCCGAGTGCCACCCGCTCCAGCCCGGCCCGGGCTGCTCATCCTTCCCCGCGGCCACGCGTTCCCTGGGCGTCCTTGCGGGCTCCTCCGGCGGCGCCTTCCCGGAGCTCCCGGTGCCTGCCGGGGCCGGGGCGGGCCGGGGAAGGCGCAGCCCCGGCGGCGGTGCCCGCGCTGTGCAGTTGGGTCCCTCGGCCGCGAGAGCCCACTGCTGCTCCGCGCTGCGCTCCGCCGCCGTCCCCGCCCGTCCCCGGCGCTGCCCGGGGGCCGGGGGGTGCTGAGCCCCCCAGCTCTCCCCGCGGAGGGGCTGCGACCACCCCGCAGGGAGGCTCCGGTGATGCTGCGGCTGCCTCCTCTCCGTCCTCAGCGGGTGCTCGGGGTGCCTCCCTCAGTTTGGCAGTTTCCGGGTGCTTCCCTCGGTTTTGCACAATTTTGGGGTCTTTTCCTCGGTTTTACACGATTTTAGACAACTCTGCAGCATCACGAGCAAAGTCTCCCCCCAAACCCCGCTGTACCCCCCACTAAACCCTGTTTGGGGGGGTTATAAAAGTGCCTCCCCTCCTGCCGGGCAGCACCTTAATTAGGAAGGAAATAAAAGGGGGGGCCGGCCATCCCTGATCAGGACAGAGCTAATTACTGATGCGGCAGCTCCTGAAAGCTTTCCCAGGCAAAAGCCTGGCTTTGAGCAGAGCAGCTCCTGCCTGCCGTGCTCCAGGAGCTGCCCTGCGCAGAGGGGACGATAAGGAGGGTTATTGTTGCTCCGTGCTCATAAAAGGATTATTATGAAGGAGGGGAAGAAAGTTGCAAGTGAAGTAAATTGGGCCAGGCTGGGTGTTTGAATAGAGAGGAATAATGTTATGGTAATGTCATGCACGGCTCTGCTGCTCCAGGACCCTGAGGTGTTTTATAAAGCCCGGTGCTACAAAAAGCAATGCTGCGAGCAGAGAGAGGCAGAGCTGGCCAAAGAGAAACGAGGAGAAGCTGTAGAAATGATGTTTTATTGTGTGGGAGAAAGCAGTGTGTTGAGATCTAACCCTTGATGTCCTTCTGGAGGAGAAAGCTGGCAGCACGTTGTCGCTCTCCTGTGTGATTTAATTTGCTATTCTGAGTCTTACAGTAATTTCTTTCCTGTGCTCCAAAAGCTTGTATGGAAATTTGTGTTTGCAAATGAAACACATGGCAGAACTCCCCAAGGCTGGGGCCTCAGCGCTGGATCCTTCCAGAGACGGCCGTGTCCTGCTGGCAGGATGGGAGCGTGGGGCAAACCGGGGGGCACTGGAGCTCCCTCAGCACCACCATTCACTGCCAGCTTTATTTGATTTTAGTTTGACACCCCGAAACACCTGGAAAACAACCCAGGGTGGGTTCCCTGTGCTGCTCAGGGTGAGTGATGGATCCGGGCCACGGCGCACTGTGGCATCAATCAGACCTGTACGAGTCCCCAGCGGCTGCAAATCAATGAGTGCCAGCAATAATTACCCATTTTATCTTTCTCTTTATTAATATTTAGACGTTTTTAATCTTTTCTCTCTAAACACGAGGTTTCCCTGCTGTGGGTGTCCTTCAGAGGGAGCTGCCAGGAAAGCCCCTGTTCCTCCGATTAAAGGCTTTGTGCCGGACCGAGCTGCTCCCTGAGCTGGAGTGACACAGCCACCAAAGCTGGGGGACAGCTCTGCTGCCTCCCCCGGGGCGGGTGACACCGCCTGATGTCCCCAAGAGGAGGGTGCGGCCTCTCTGGGGCCACAGTGCAGATCTTGTGAAGGTCACATGGGGGTTTCTCCAGCTCTTGCTGTGGGTGGCCACAACCTACAGACGTCATTTAAAGAGATCACGGAATGGTTTTGGTTGGAAAGGACCTTAAATCCCACCCACTGCCACCCCCTGCCATGGCAGGGACACCTCCCACCGTCCCAGGGTGCTCCAAGCCCAGTCCAACCTGGCCTTGGACATTCCCAGGCATCCAGGGGCAGCCACAGCTGCTCTGGGCACCCTGTGCCAGGGCCTGCCCACCCTCACAGGAAGGATTTCTTAATTAGGAGAAGTCCCTAGAGGTGATTATCCCCTCAGGGGTGCTGGTAGGGATGTACACGTTGCAAACAAAGCCCTGTTTTGACATGCAAAGGGGAGCAGGACTCTCCGATTTCCAATGGAAATGACAGCCCTTATCTCCTCTAACACGCTGTGGGAGAGCTGATAATGCCCTATCACCCCTGGAAAACAAACGGGGACAAAACCAAAACAGAAAACAACCCTCCCAAAAAGTAACATAAATTATGTTTATTGTGGAGACGAGAAGTTCCCAGCAAGTCCAACCACTACCCAGCTTTAAAGCAAGGAAAGGGCTGCAAATAAGGGAGAGGAGGGATCCTGGAGCATCTGCCATGTCGGGAATACCCCCAGCACCTGGAGGAGGTAACGCCCATCTCTTGCCCGGCTGTGCCTACAGGGGTCTGTGCCAGGGATCTGAGGGCAGACGCAGACCTGGCTTTTCCAGAGCGGGAGAGGTGGGAGCTGCATTCTGACTCCTGGGACTGTCCAGCAGAACAAATCCTTGTGGGGCATCCCAGAGGCTGCTCCCTCCCCAGGCACTGCACACACCGAGGTCCCGCTTCCACCACGGGAGGAGAAACTGGCACTGAAGAGATCCCGGTGCCTCCAGCAGCAGAGACCCCAGGGCTGGACAGGGACCACGGTCTGACACCCCCAGGAGCCCGCAGGGCTCAGGAGGTTTCACCTCTCCTGCTCCCTCTGTGCCACCTCAACAAGGTTCTCCCCAGGGTGACGGAGCCACCTCAACACCACCCCACTGAGGGTGACAGTGCCAACCCCACCACCGCTGCCTCCTTGGGACAGCAGCAGTGATGGGGACAGAGAGGTGGCCACAGGGAGGGTGACCACAGGGAGGGTGACCTCAGGTCTCCCCATCCCCTTGCACAGAGATGCTGCAGGCTCTGCCCAGAGTCACGTGAGCTTCCCCTCTGGTGCCAACACCTCCAGATGTTCAGCCAGCTGTGATGTGCCATTGTCACCTCTCTTGCCTCTGCTGTGTCACTGCTCTTCTCTCACCCACCGGGGACAGGACACGTCCCCTGTCACTGGCTCCACCCAACACGGAATCAGGAGCTGCCTCCTCTCCCTTCCCTCCTCTCCTCTGGCTGTTTTCCCGAGGGGCTGAGGGGGCTGGCAGGGGGCAGGACGATGTTCCAGCCCCTCACTGGGGGAAAAGGGGCTGTGGCATGAGGCAAAGAGGGGCTGGAGACCTCTCTGTGCCATATCAACAGTGTAATGAGGACACTGCGTGTGGAAACATCTTTCACTGGAAAACAATTCCAGGTGATGCAACTTCCAGCTGCTGCCAAGGGGCCGAGCGCAGCCCCAGAGCTCCCCAACTGGGGCAAGGACCAAGGCAGCTCTGCTGGCCGCTCCCAGGCAGCGTGGGACAGGTAAAACCAGAAGAGATGCTAAAGCTGCCCCACATAGGCTGAGCCGGCCCCAGAGCCCGGGCTGGGACCCAGCTCCTGCCTGGGGACAGCGGCACCCCTGGGCTGGACTTACGGGGGCCAGTGATGGGTCACTGGAGCTCCTGGCTAAGCGTTCCTGGGGCCAGGCACATCCTGGGGAGGTGCAGCCTCTGAGGTCACTGCAGGGACCCTGAGCTCCTGGCTGAGCATTCCTGGGGCCAGACACATCCTGGGGAGGTGCAGCCTCCACGTGCGGGCAGCGCCGAGTCCCGGGACACACAAAACATCCCAGCCACTGCTTTTCCAGTGGGACATGTCCCTCGAGCCCTGCCCAGGCAGCCCAGGGCCGTGTCACAGGTAGGTGATCTCGATGACATTGGGCTCAGCGCTCCCGTGGGGAAGGTGATGGTTGCAGGAGCAGTGGCAGCTCAGGCCAGCCGAGTCCACGCCGGGCAGATCCCGGCCCGGCAGCTTCCCGTGGGAATCCAGCTGCCTCCAGTCCGTGAGGAGCACGCCGCCGTCCATGTGCTGGGGCATGGGCTCGTGGTACAGGGTGATCTGCACCGTGCGCAGCTGGGGCCCGTAGTGCACCACCAGGATGATGAACACGGCCAGCAGCACGAAGACGGCGACGATCACCGAGATCATGGGCAGCGCGTCCGATCTCTTGGTCACGCTCTTGACGATGGAGACGGGGGTGAAGGCGGCCACGTCCTGGGGCTCGGGCTGTCTCAGCTGGCCGCCGGGCACCGAGGCGTTCATGGCTCAGCGGGGTCACCTGGGACAGGGGCACGGGGGGTGACCACCGAGCAGAGCCCGTCCCCGTCCTTATCTGGAGCCCGCAGCTCCTGCCTGCGCTCGCAGCTGCCAGGGAATGGGATGATCCCGTAAGCGTTCCCTCCCTCGGGCTCGCAGCACAGGATCAGTTTCGGTGGTGAAGCCTGGGGCTGTAGGATGAGGCAGTGCCCTGCCTCCCCGTGTCCTGGGCACCTCTGGACACCGCACCCGGCTCTTGTGGGGAGCCCTCCGCCCTCCCCTCTCCCCCCCAGCCCCACGGTGCCGATCCAGGACCAAACCCCACGGGGACCTCCCAGGGGGACCCAACCCCGTAGCCAGAGCCAAGATCCCGTGGGAGTCAGCACGGGTGGGAGCAGGGGGCAGTGGGAAAGGAAGGAAGGAAGGAAGGAGAGCCCTGCCAGCCCCACGGGGTACCTGGCCGTCCCTGTTGCCTGGGAATCATCGTCTCCAGCGGCGGGGCTGGGAGCTGCCGGCGGGGCGAGCAGGACGGGCTGCGGGCCGGTTCTCGGCTGAAGGTGCAGCCAGGCTCACCTCGGAAGCTGCCACGTCACGGCCCGGCCCCGCAGCCGCCGGGACTCCCCGGGGCACACGAGGAAGCGCCGCTCATCCCGCGGGCAGCGCTGCCCCCGGCCCTGCCCGCTGCCACATCAGCGCCGCGCCCCGCGACCCTCCTGTCCCCGCCCGGGACAAGGGCCCTTTGTCTGGGGACGAGCACCCTCCCTCCCCCCTTCGGCTGCAGGAAACCTCCCTCCTGCCACCGGCGGGGCGCGAAAATGTAACGTGGCGAAGGCACGGGTGTAAAAAATCGCCGTTCTGCCCGTGACCTCTTGGCACGGCCCGGCACGGTGAGCCCAGGCCGTGCTCCGGGCTGGAAGGGCCCTGGCCCGACGGGTGGCACAGCCCGGGGATGACTGGCACAGCCCGGGGATGACTGGCCCCGCCGGGGGTCCCATTCTCCAGCACGGCTGCGGGGTGAGTCCACGGGGAGCTCTGGATGCTTTGGGCCTCCAGCCCAATGGTTGGGCTCGATGATTTTGGAGGCTTTTCCAACCTAAAGGATTGCGTGACACGCTGGGGGTCACAGGCAGGAGCCAGCGCCAGGTCAGGGCTGGCACATCCCGCCCCTCGGCCGCCGGCTGTGCCACAAGGCTGCAGGGATGCCCTCCGGGCACACAGGTGCATGCCTCTGGCCCAGGGATGCCCTGTGTCACACCCTCTGCCACTGGGAGTGACCTTGAGCACATCCCAGAGCAGAAAACACGGATCCCACGGAGTTTGAGCCCTTACAAAACACATCTTCCCGCCCTTCCACCCCAAAACACCGCTGCTCTTACCTGCAGGCTCTCAGCAGACAGGCTGGGGTGGATATTTGGGCTCTGTCCTTCCTGCACGTGGGGAGGACGGGGTGGGAAATGCCTTTTCCACCATCCAGCCGAGCATCCAGAAGAGATTTAACTGCGTGTGAGAGCTGCTGGGTATTTGCACTCATTTCAGGATTCAGTAAAACCTTAAGCTACAGCATAATCTCCGAGCGTCACATCTGTGCGAGGCACAAAAGGGTGGGGGGGCTGCTGGCAGGGGGTTTGTCCCAGCAAAGGCTGCTCTGGAGGCCGTCAGCCTTGGGCCTGGAGGTTTTCCTGGGGGGTTGGAGGGGTTTGAAGAGACCCACGGAACGTGAGGAGCTGTGCCACGCACAGGGATCATTCCCTCCATCCTGCTGCTGTCTGCCAGCTGTGGGAAGCAAGGATGCAGTGAAGGAGCAGCTCCTTTGCCTTTTGGCTGAGGTTCTGTGGCTTTTGGGAGGCTGTGGGAGGGGGCTGGACCAGCCCCTCAAAGCAGGAGACAGAATCTTGTGGCTTTGAATCTTGAACACCCACAAGGACCCCCCGAGAAGGACACAGGAGCCTTTCCCAGGTGGGGACACTGAAACCCTTCTCCTCCCCCGAACACCCCCTGGCATCCAGCGCAGGATAAACCAGAACCTCTGGAGTTCACGCTGTGACAGGCGGGACCTGCACAGGGGAGCACAACACAAGGTCAGGGCCAAGACACCAAATGCCTGAACCCCTCAGGATGGATGGGGGCAGAACCAGCCCGGTTTCCCAGCTCCTCCCCTTCTCAAGGAACTGGGGACGGGGTAGGTCCAAGCCCAGCAGGGCTGTGTGTCCTGCAGGGAGGGAGGCCGTGCTGCCTGAAAAACGGCATCCCAAAGCCACCATCCCAAATCTGGCGTCCCAAAGCCACCGTCCCAAGGCCACCATCCCAAAGCTGGCATCCCAAAGCCACCGTCCCAAAGCCACCATCCCAAAGCTGGCACGTCCCAGTGCCTCCAGCTCCACTCGCTGGAGCTGCCCAGGGAGGCCCAGGGCAC
The DNA here is from genome assembly GCA_013399875.1 of Gymnorhina tibicen. NCBI lineage: Eukaryota > Metazoa > Chordata > Aves > Passeriformes > Artamidae > Gymnorhina > Gymnorhina tibicen. The sequence continues at coordinate 138,401 of VXAZ01002917.1, read as the reverse complement.
AGGGCAGGTCCAGCTGCTGAGCTGCCCTGGCCCCGCTAGGAGCGGTTATTCCCAAATTCCTCATGGATGTGTAAGAAACCCCCTCTCAGGTGGCGGGGAAGCTCCTCCAGCAGCTCTTACCCCAACACAGGCCTCATGTGGGGGGGATGGGACCTGGGGGCACATCCTAGCCCGCACCAAACACCTCCCAAAAACCCCAGCAGCACAAGGAGGCCGCTGAGGCCCGGAGCAGGGCATCCCTCCGTGCCAGGAGCCCAATCCCCGGCAAAGCTCGGCGAGGTTTCCTCTGCCGCCGGTTAGCGATGGCTCACATCCTCCCCGGCCATAATGGGCTGAAAAACACAGTTCCCCGGAGGATTCAGCCCGTTTCCTCCTATTCTTTAACAGGAAGCCGTGTGAGAGTCAGCCCGGGCGGGCGAATCGCTGCTCGCGGTCCCTCCCGGGATGGCCAGAGGCTCCGCGAGCCTCAAACCAGCGCGGAGATGCTGCTCCCGTCCATCCATCCCTTCCTCTGGCTCCTCCTGCTGCTCCCAGGTGAGCCGCCCCGCACAGCCCGGGGAGCTGCGGGACGGGGGGCTCGGGGGGCCCGGCTTCACGGGGGGCTCCGGAGGGAAGCGGGCAGAGGCTGGAAGGGGTGGGAGCCGCCACTGGGAAGCTCAGCCTTGCAGCTCAGGGGCGGCAGGAGTCAGGCTGCGGGGAAAACGCGGCTTTGTCAGGTTTACGGGGTTCGTTTGGCGGTGCTGGCACACAAAACTTTGTTTCCTGGTTAACGAAAGGAGTGTTTCTGCCGAGGGCTGCGATGCTGAGGCGTTTGTAGCAAGTGGCTTTTGTCAAATCAGGGTAAAGGTGGGATGTTTAAATGTACGGGACATTATTTTCCTCAAAAATACTTTTTATTTGCACTTTTCCCTCTCATTAATATAACTACAAAGCCCACGTGCAAGGCTCGTGCAGAGCACACCTCGTCCTTGCTGTAATAATTCTGCTGCTTTGGGGTAATTCTGCTTTAACTTCTCTTTCCCGTGCGAGCGGAGGTGTGGGATGAAGGAGCTGGTTTCCTGCTCCAAAGGATGACAGGTTGCTTTTCCCTGCATTGTCAGGCACCTCTTGCCTTGCTGACAGCTGTAGTAGCTGGGAGCTGGAATACATTCAAAGGAATATAAAATAATGTGTCTCCAACTCCGAGGTTTTATCATTAAACCATAGAAGTTGCCTCGGGTTACAGCCACTGAGCTGGTAATAATGGGATTTTTAAAAGGCAGAGAATCATAGAATGGTTTGTGTTGGAAAGGAAAGATCACCTCATTCCATAGAATACAGAAACCAATTCAGTTTGTAGCTGTATAATTCCAAGAAATAAGGGCATGTGGATTGGAAATCTTCTCTCTTCATTAGAGGGCAACGCTGCTGCCTTCAGCAGACGGGGGATGTGTGCCTGGGATCGGATCAAGGATCAGATCAAGAGGCTTTGGGCCCCTTGGCCACCCTGTGACACTCCTTAATGCCCAGCCAGAATGCTGTTTGCCCTCTTAAAACTACTTTAAAAGCAGGGCTTTTATGGGACAGGAACGCCACAGCGGGGTCAGGGCCCTTCCCTGGCCCGGCTGCACCACGCCGAGATCCCCGGAGCGGGACTCCCAGAGGCACTGCCCCCAACCTCCATCCCTCAGTCCCCAGAGCATCACTCTGTCCTCTCAAAGCCACCTGTCTAAAATCAGGGGCAGGGCCTGTCCCCCTCGATGGGCACGGCACCGTCACAGCTCTCCCACCAAACCACCGGCCTTCCCCGAATGTGTCCCGGCTCCCTCTTCTGCACTGACCCAACAGCTCTGAAATGGCTTTTTAATTTCATTTTTGATTCTACAGCAAGTCCCTGAGGTGGTGCAGCCCCTGGGGGAAGCTTCTGCACGAGGCAAAGCAGCAGCTTGGTGAGAGGGGCAGAGGGGTCCACGCCACCGCTGATTTCCCGGCACACAGGCAGCTGGAAAAGGGAATTAGGGGCTCTGGAACAGGGCTCCCCGCCCTGGGGGAGATGGAGGGAACCTTGAGGAGACAGAGAATAACCACCTGCCTGTTCCCACACAGGTCTTTCTTGCTTCTGCCTGGTGCAAATTCAGTATTTTATTAGCTTATCATTTCCTAAATTAAACTTCTCCGTTCTCATGGTTATTTCTAAAGGGAGGCTCACATAAGGGAGGTTCAAACTGTTACTTCGAAATTGCTGAAGTGAGAAGGTCTGGCACATTTCCAATTTGTTCTTCCTCCCCCCAGAAACACTTAGCAGAAAATTTGTCCAAACAAACCTCTTCCTATGGACCCTCCCCATCACAATGGGCAGGCGTTTTCCAGACAAAAGATTTCCACTGAAAAAATTCCTCCTCAAAGCTGATGAAAACCCAGCAGGATTTCCCACTGTTGTTGTTCCATCCACTGCTCCCCTTATCTGTGCCACAGCCTGTGGATGGATAATGCCATGAGAAATGTGGAATTTCAAAACCAGACATGTATTTCGAGATATATTTTCCATAGAATCCAAAAGACGGGGTGCAGCTAAAGGAGAGGCACCCAGATTCCACACTTGCATCCTCAAACCGGGGCATCCCAGAGCAAATTCCTCAGCCAAGGGCGAGGCCAGCCCAGCCCTGACGTGGTGAACAAGGAAGAGAGAGCAGGAGGTGGTTTGGAGAAATGTTTGTTCACACAACAAACTGCTCCCTTCGGCAACACGAAACCCCTCCGGTGACTCTGCAGATCTGCCCGCAGCAGCTTCCAGGAATTATGTCCCATTTACAATAGGTGAGTCAACAACAGGTGTCCTTGGAGGTGCTGCTGCTGTCCCAAAGCAGGAGCGCTGCTGCTGGGAAGCCAGGCTGGAGAGGGGACCTGGGGCTTCTGCAGCACCAGCAAAGGCCCAGCCCCAGCCGGGAGCTCTCCCGGCCCCGCTCCCCAGAGGAGCCCACCCGGCACGGCCCGACCACCTCAGCAAGGGAGAAGCTCCCGTTCGAGTCCAGAGCAGGCACCAGGATGGTCGGGGAGGTGGAGCAGCTCTGCCGTGGGGGAAGGCTGGGAGAGCTGGGGGTGCTCACCTGGACAAGAGAAGGCTCCAGGGAGATCTCAGAGCCCCTTCCAGTGCCTAAACGGGCTCCAGGAGAGCTGGAGAGGGACTTGGGACAAGGGCTGGAGGGACAGGACAAGGGGGAATGTCCTTAAGCTGAAGGAGGGCAGCTCTGCAGGTGGGATCTCACCCAAGTGGGGCAGAGTCCCCCCTCCCCTGGTGCCCACCCTGTGGGGATGTGAGATGTGGGGAGATACATAAAGAGTTACGAAATGTGGGAATAAAACCTGGGTGATATCACCAGGCTCATTCACCTAAAATCTGGACTCAGAGGAATTGTCAGGCCAAGATGTTTTACCTGGCCTGTAGCTGTTGCTTTTGTGAGACAGGAACCTCTTCCAAGCAGGGTTACCCTTCATGTCCTCTCCCAGCACTCAAGCCAGGACACTCAAGAAAAGCAGGTGGAAAGGACAGGAACTATGAGAAATCCCTTAGGCACCAGCCCCTTTCACACCTTGTCTCCTGCACCAGTGCCAGCAGATCACACTCCTGCTTGGTGGTTCACAAACACCACAGAGCAGCACTCAAATAAACCTGGGGAATCTCGGAATTCTTGGAAAGAATAATCAGTTTGGGAAGAAACTTGGAAAGTATCCTCTGGAAAGTGCTTTGAGCTCTGCTAATAAATAATATTATTAAAAACTTGTAGGTAGGCAAAAAGCACAGGCTGGGGTACAGCTCCCGTTGAGCCTGGACTGGTGGTGCCCCCATTTTTCATTTGCACTGGGCATGGAGTGATTTCCCCTCCAAAATCCCAGACCCAGCTCCAAACCTGAAGGGCAGCACAGCCAGAAGGGCAGGACCCACATCACCAGCACTGCAACCACCAGGGGCAAGCGCAGAGCTCTAAAATAAGCAGGTTTTTCAGGAGGAAAACAGGGACCAGCGAGCAGCTGGGAGGGTGGCGGAGCAGCAGCCTGGTGGAGCAGTGGTGGTGCAGCCAGGAGAAAAGCTTTTCCTTCCAGGAACAACCCCTTTGCGTGGAAAAACCAGCCCTGGGCACCGCGGTGGTGCAGCGGAGCCGCCCCGGGCACGCAGCTTCCCCACATCGTTTGTCTCCCGGGTTGTTTTCTACATCCAAGTGGGTTTTAATTGCCTCCCACTAAGATCTGCTTCCAGACTGGCTCACCAGAGAGGAGCATGGAATGTGATGCTTGGAGAGGATGCCCAGGCCCAGCCCTTGAGGACGGGCAGAGGAAGGCAACGATTAATTTTAATTGCTGATGAGATCCGGGATTAATTCCTGGCTCTCTAAACTTTCCATAACACTTTGACTGAGTCATTACAATTCAGAACCACTTGGCAGTGAGTTACCAACCCCCCCATGCCATTTGGGAATTAGACACTTGAATACTTCCATGGATCTGGCCCTGATTTAGGCTGTCAGTTATCCAGCCTGCAGAACAGCACTTTTCCTCTCTCTGCTCCACAATTCCCACCCCACCTGTTCTGCTGTGAGACCCTCAAGGCAGAGACACCTTATTTAGGCACTTAATAAAACAGAACCTAGGCTTTGGCAGAGCTCTCTGCCTTCCAGGGTTCCTGATAGAGGATTTTTTTCCACGTGGAAGTCCTAAGAACTGGGTGCTGCTCACTGCTGCTGTGTTTCACCCAGGAAACAGCTGCACCTGTGTTAAGTGGTTGGTATTTTTTTTGTCGTGGGTCATCTGACAGAAGTGCCAATAGCTGAGCTGAAAAGCCTATTTTTAGGTTGCTGGATCTCTTTTCTGAAAGCATTTTCAAGCACAGGGTGAGACTGAGGTACAGCACTGCCCCATGGGCTCTGCAGGTGGGACATCCCCCCAAACTGCCAGGGCAGGGACGAGCCCAGGGTTCCTTGTCACTGGGAATAGATGGTCCCTCCTCACTCCCCATCAGCAGTTCTGAGTGGACAGGACCAGTCCCTGTGACCCCACACCAGTGCCAGACATCCCCCTCAGTGACTCCAGCCCTCTGTGAACACGGGCTGGACACCACAGACCTGTCTTAAGCCTGATCTAAACCCTGCTGAAACCTTTCCAACAGCTGGCCCAGGTCTCTATAGGAGGCCCTGGCAAAGTCTGGGGGTTTAAAGTAGTTCCTCTCTTTGGTCAGCAGCTAGAAAAATCATGCTTTAAATGTCTACAACCGCCAAAAATAATACCAAAGCAGAAATACCTAAAATTCACCTGTCTTTTGGTTGACATCATCCTCTCTTTGTGCTGAGGAGCGAGTGGGGTGAGCTGCTGGCTTTGGGAATATCTCAGCTGCCACGAGAGAAGGCTCCAGGTCAGTCTAGACACACCTAACCCCACAGAAAAACAACTGCCAAAAGCAGGAATCCAAAATTCTCCTGTTTACCCTTTGGAAAAGTTCGCCGGAAAGCAGCGAGCAGCGAGTGCCAAACGCAGCTGCAGCTCCGACGTGCTGCTCTGCAGCCCTGCAGCTCCGGTGGGTAACGGGGATTTTCCCATGCCAGCGCGAGCAGAAAGCCGTATTTCCCATCGTAAATCCCTCAGCCAGCTCCAAGTCTCCACCCAGCACTGCACAATCCAGCTGTAAATCCTTTGCACCCAAACACGCCACGAACTCCTTGGCACTGCCTGCGCTCGTGGAAGGGCTTTGATGTTTACTGCAATTCCAGCTGCGCCGGCCGCGTCCTGATTATTGCTGGGAGCTGTTTATACAGCCAGGCTCCCCGCGCTGGCAGCAGCTCCGGGAGGGAATGGTTTCCAACTCCAGAATCCCCCGGGACGTCCGCAGGGAGCCGCGACGCGTGGCGCGCTTTGTTCGTCCCCGTCCTGCTGCCCAGCCCCACGGCGGGAGCCCGGTCTCATCCTGCTTCGCACAGATCCATCCCGCTCCTGTGGGATCGGGGATGCTGAGCACCCTCCCCAAAAGAAAACACCCAGTGGAACAGGACTTTCGCTTGTTTGGGTTGGCAGGGAAGGCATAACAAGCAGCAGCGGCCAGAAGTCAGAGCCAGGCCTGCTCCCCTTTGAATCGGAGTGTGGATGTGTTTAGAGAAGCCAGGGCCGTTTATTCCGGAGCAGAATGCCAGAAGGGGATCTCCATCCCTTGGCCTCTCCACAGCAAGGCCGGGCACTTCTCACAGCAACACTCCAGAGCAGGGCAGGCGTCGGCCCAGCTGTGGGAACTCCGGGAACTGAGCACTGGAAAAAACTGCTTTTGCATCTTTTTCACAACAAACCCAAGGTTTAGGTTTGCAGACAGAGAACTTCAGTTCTCCAGTGTGACCCTCAGTGACAGGACAAGCTGCAGTGAGGGAAGTGCTGAGTACACTCCTCTTCCTCCTGTCCTAGCCCAAGGATGCTGGAGCTGGCCCATGGATGGTCCCATCAGGGATGGCAGAACAGGGCAATGTCACCTCCCTCACCCTCAGCTTCCTCCCATCCCCAGAGGCTCTGTTCAAGCGCTCAGATTTCTCCTCATCTGCACCAAAAATGGTGGAATAAATGGCCAGCTGGGCACCTTCATCCCCCTTTTCCTTTGGCTAAGTGCAGACAGCAGCTCTTTCTCCAGCGATTCTGGCTGCTTCCACATGCCATGCCCACGAAAAAGTACCTGTGATCATTTCCATAAATGTGTCACAGCTATTTCTCCCCGCAGGAAAACGAGACAATGGGTCCCACAAGGGAGTTTTGGAGAAGGAGGAGCTGTTTGAGTCTGGCAGCTGCTGGAGGATATTGATCCCCCACAATGATCTCAGCACTTTATTTTTTGTGCTGAACATAGAGAGTATCTTAAGGCATTTGCAAACCAATATCCAGAATTATCCCCCTTCCTCGAAAGAAGCATCTCTACCTCTTTAGGAAGGGCAAACATGTGCCTAAAACACTTTTTTTTTTCCCATTATATTAACTGATTTAGCAGGTGATGGTACAGATGCCCATGACCCTGTCTCTTACTCCCTTGTCACTGCTTTAACTTGCTCTTCAAAACCCGTAGGGAAGGATATCCCATAAATTCTCCAGCACGGTCACTCCTAGCACCTCACCATCCTTGTGCCAAGGCAGGTTCCTATTGCCCAGCCTCCCTTTCCTTGCTGCACATGAAGGTCCTTGTTTTCTGATCCTGCTCCAAACGCAGTTAGAAAACCAACCCGTCCCTTCCTCTCTGTGCAATCAAAGATCTGATCCTGTCTCCTCTTCCATGGACTGAACAGGACAGTTTTCCCAGCCTGCTGCCCACTAAACTAGAAGAGAAAAACATGGAAAAGGTCTGAAAAGTCCGGTCTGATTTTCACAGCCAAACCGTGTCTGGGAATAGATCACATTTTATTATGTATTCACCATGGTTCACACACTTCCTGTCTGGCTGGGATCATTGTCATAAAGCCTCAGACACAAAAACAATCACGGCTCCAAAGCAATTCCATGAGGAAAATGAGATCAATCAGGAACTTGCTACACCCAGAGGGTGCCGAGGCTGAGCTCTGAGCCAGGCCCTGGGAAACCACACTCAGTGCTGAGGGTCTCCTTCCAGACAGCCCTCCCTGCAGGGCCCTCAGCCTCCCCCAGGCACCAGCAGCTCATGGACCTACCCCAAAGTTCATCTACACCACCCCTACAGCTCCTGGTATCAAATCATGGACTCACAGACTGGTTTTGGTTGGGAGGGACCTGAAAGCCCGTCTCATCCCACCCCTGCCATGGCAGGGACACCTCCCACTGTCCCAGGCTGCTCCCAGCCCCGTCCAGCCTGGCCTGGGACACCTCCAGGGATCCAGGGGCAGCCACAGCTGCTCTGGGCACCCTGTGCCAGGGCCTGCCCACCCTCACAGGGAGGAATTCCTTCCGTATATCCAAACTAAGCCTGTTCTCTTTTGGTTTGAAGACATTATGGGGTGTTGCAGGCTGGAGATCTGAGATGGGTCACAGCTACAGGGTTTTAGAATTGCCTGGTCCCCTCCTTGGTGAGGAAGGGGCCTGGGGAGCAGCTCTCTCACAGCTGGCTCGGGAGAGATGTGAAGCAGCAGCTGAGCTGCATCTGCCCCCAGGGAGGGCAGGTTCTGGCTGGAAACGGGCACTGATGTGCCCTGGCTGCTGCTGCCCGGCTGGACCCTCCCCTGCTCCTGCAAAGGCACTGCTCCCACCGCAGAGCCCTGAGGCATCATGAGGGGACAGCGTGCTGGAAGGATTCAACCTCCCCTGCTGTCCCTTTCTGCCCAAATCCTTCAGCTCCCGTGGGACTCTGGTGAGATGGATCACCAGTGGCGTCAGATTCAGCTGTTTCTGTACCTGTGGTGTCATTTCTTTCATTAAACTTAACCGCGGAGAGCACCGGGGTCACCAGCAATAACCATTTTAAAATCCCAATTAAGATGTGCATTCCAGCAATGACAGACTCAAAGTCACCTTCCCAAAGTTACACCAGCTGGGTTTGATTTGAGCATTTAAAGAGTATTTACATTTTCCAGGTCTTGTCCTCAAGTGTGGGACATTTCTTTCTCCCGTTTTCAAGGGCAGCATTTTTAACTGGCATCTCATCTAACCCTTGGGGTTGGACTAGATGGCCTTGAAAGTTCCCTTCCAACCCAAAATACTCTGCACCGTGATTCCATGAGCACAGGACTTTGGGAGCTGGGGCTTAAAGGAAAACATCGCGGATGCTGAGAGTAGGAAACATGAGGGATTGGGGCAGGGATGCTTTGTCATGAATCCAAAAGAAAAGCAAACAAATAAACCAAAGCAAACAAAGCCACCTTTCAGATGAGGAACTGGGGACCCAGTGAAACACCTACAACCTCGTATGGACCTACAGGACTACCCAGCCCTACAGGGAAGGCAGCTCCCGAGGGCTGCAGCTCCCTCCAGACTTACAGCCACAGCTTCAGCCAGCTTCCCAGGATACACAGGACAGGAAGGAGAGCCAGTCCCATCAGCTCCTGGAAGCCTTTACAAACCTCATCCATCCATTCCTTAAGGTCTCAAGGGAACAAAGTGTCCAAACGTGTGTCTCAACTCTTTGAACAGCACCAGGACACAGGTCACACCCCCTTCTCTGCCAAGGCTGAGCTGAGGCAAACAGCTCACGGGGAGGGAATGACCCCATGGATTTCTATGGCCCCCCAAAGGGTTTGGCTCCAGCTGGGAAGGAAGACATTTATCCTGCCTGGATAAACTCCAGTGCTAATTCACTCAGAGCCTGATAGTTTTACACTCAGTAAAACTCCTTTGCTACTAGTTCTCTGCTAATGCTTTTGGGGGAATCCCATATCTCAGTCATTCCGACAGAAGGTGAGGAAAACCCAAGGCACACAAGGAACAAGAGCAGCAGGGTGTCAGTGACCATCACAGATCAGCACCACTCACACTCCTGCTCTTTCCTTTCAGGTCCTACAGCTTCCACAAACTCCTCCACCCCCACTGGAACAGGTACCTGTGGCTTGTGATGTGCTTTATGTGTCTGTTTGGATGTGGATGCACGTGGAAATGGGGGGATGCAAATGGAGAGCCCCCAAATGGGACCCTGATTCAAAAGTCCCATCTGCTGAGGGATCTTCTCCAAGGATCCTGCCTCTGCCTGCCCCATCCATCACCATTCACCCCCAGATCTCCAGGGGACATGGAGGGCACTGTGTCCCAGAGGGGGACCTGGCTTGGCTCCCTTTTGTCTGGAAGGGAGTGAGGCTGTGTTCCAGGAAGCCTGGGGAAAGCAGAGGAATTCTGCCTCACCTTTGCTCCCTGTTTCCTCGGCTGTTTCCCAGCAGCTCTGGATCCACGGAGCCACCAAGCTCCCTTTGGTCCCTACAGCCACACCAGTGACAAACCCTCTCCTTGGCACCCCTTGTCCCCCTGACCCTTTCTGCTCTCGTTGGCTACAATGGCTCCTTTCCGGCCCATCCCTCAACCCTGCCCGTGGGACCCCACCAACCTGGAAATGTCACCTCCGTGCCTCTGCTTGTGTTCCAGGTCAATCCCAACTGACAGCACCCAGCCCTGAAGCAAAGAACAACAGCTCAGGTAACGCTCAGCCGGAGACCGAGGAGAGCGGCTCGGGGACACCCCCGTGTGTCACTGGTCTGACCTCAGCCCAGCTGGGCCACCCAGCAGCAACTGGGGCTGTGCAGAGCACAGTGGGGAGGAGGACGGGGATGTTGTGGTGGCAGGGCCTCTGATCCAGCCAACTCACCCCACAGGGACCCAGGCACAGGTGTGAGCAACACCAGGGGGAAAGAATCACTAAATTGAATAGGGAGAATGAGATGATCATAGAATCCCAGAACCCCAGGATGGTTTGGGTTGGAAGAGACCTTAAAGCTCATCTCATCCCACCCCCTGCCATGGCAGGGACACCTCCCACTGTCCCAGGCTGCTCCAAGCCCCGTCCAGCCTGGCTGATCTTTAAGATCCCTTCCAACCCAAACCTTTCTATGATTTTGTGACATGTACAGAAAACCAGTTACACAAGAAATGATCTCTCCAGCTCCAGATCCACATCTATCAGCACCCACTTGGACTTCTGGAGTCAGATCTCTTCCTGCTATGTTTCAGGGAAAAAACATCAAGCATAGCTACCCTTCCAGAAGGACCCCAAAAATATCAAGGAATAAGATCTCAAAAAGATCCCTGCTTCTGCTCCCAAGCCTTGCAGAAAAAAACAGAAACTTAAAAGAAACTTAATCCTGAATTCTAGTATTTCAGTGAAGCATTGGGATAAAAAGGGGGGAAAAAACCCCACCACACTAACCTTGAAACCATTTGACCATTTTTTTTTCAATTTATTGGAAAGCCAAGAGAAGTGTAGAGAAGGAACTTGCCTATAAATTCCCAGCTGGTGATCCACTCTTCCTTGCAGAGGGATTATTGAAAGCTTTTTCCCCCACATCGTGCTCTGGATCAGGTGCAGTTTGGAGCAGCAGGTTGAGGCAGGGGACGGAGCCTCCAGACCACTTCAAGAGCTGAATTATTTGTGCTTGGAGACTCTCAGAGAAATGAAACGTGAAAGCTGGCATTTCAGAGCACAGGGAAATGATCACGTGGGGGCCAGGCAGCTCCAGGCAGTTCCTGTGACAAAACACCTCCACTTTTCAAAGCGGGGAAAGAAGCAGTGGCAAACCCCTGCCTCTCTCCACGTGTTTGCTGAGCTCTGCCAGCCCAGCACCTCCTCACCGTGAAAAGAGCAAAAGCGAATTCCAAAGTACGAGAGCTCCTTCACTCTGAGCAGGTTGAAGGCTGTTTCCGTGCTTTCCCGAGCAGATTGTTCCTAACTCTCGAGGAATTCGAGGGCTCTGCAATAGCTGTGCCCTCTCCAGGCGGTTTCTGAGCTGAACTTTTTGAAGTAACACTACAATTTCCCCACAGAGCCGTCAGTAAATCCAACACCACCGACCACCCCGAGCCTCACCTCTGTGGGTCAAGCCACTACAGCCAAACCCTCCCCCATCAACGCTTCAACAACCCTGACAGCAACCACTGAGCCAGGTAAGGAAGGAAGACTCAAATATTTGCTCAGGCAGGACCTGTTTGTGCCTCCCTCCTTATCCAAGCCAAACTGCAGGCATCAGAATATTGGGCTAGTCCGCACTGTGCTGGTTATTCAGCAGTTCTGCAAATATTGAATTTCTCTGAGGCTTTGCTGAAAGAGCAGCTCATTCCAGCTCCCCAGATGGACACAGCCAGGCCAAGCCCATATCAGAAGATCCAGATCACGCTTTATCAAATATTGGAGCAGCTCCAGCCTCCCCAGCCTCCCTCTCCCAAGCTCACCTGTGGGGTATACTCTGAGCTGATTCCACACCTTGCTAACTGGGCATCCTGATGTCTGTCTGGAGGGAAAGGATCGTGCAAACAAAGATTTTTACTCCATGGCCCCCCAACAGCTCTCCACAGTGGAATTTGTAGTGGCTTCACAAGTTAATTGTCCTTTCCCGTGTCTTCTTTGTCTAGATGCTAAGTCCAGTGGAAACAGAAGCACGGCAGCTCCTTCTCCAACACCCCAAGGTACTTTGTCCTTTTAGAGAGTAACAATAAGATCAGATAATTCCATGGCAATCAGCTTGCTTGGTTCTCATGGCACAGGTTCTCTAAGCACAAGTCTTTTTTGGGGGTTGAGCCACCATTAACACCCAAAATCACATCTGGCGTCCTTATAAGCAGCGATAAAACACGAGATAAATGCTCTTAACATCCTCTGCTGGGATGAACTTGAGCAGCTGAACAATGGATCTATGTTTAGGAGAAGGGAGCCCTTTTAAAATCCTTTTAAATAAACATAATTTTGCTTTGGACAGTTTGCTTAACCCAACCTGTAGGCACAAATTAGAGAATTCAGTAAGAGTTTTCTCAGAGTAAGGGCAAAATCCAAGTGACTGGAAGACTGAAATCTGACAGCTGAGCTGATTCCCCAGTAAAGATTCAGCCTCAGAAATCTGCAATGGTCAAGAAACTGTTCTGCCTCTCCAAGTACCTCTCAGATCTCTAACACAAGCAAGGTGAGGAACCCGTGGTCAGCTGTGCCCACACAGATGCCCACCCAGCACGGCTGTGCCCTGCTAAGCCAGGAGCCCTTTGCTCAGAGCAGACTGCTGTCCATTCCAACCCTGATTTATCACTGAGAAGCTCCACTCATCTCTGACTATAGATGCTGATGCTTCCAAAAGCCAGGTCTCCCACTGTGTGAGACCCAACATTTCCCAGGGATCAGGTATCCGTGGCAGGCTCAGCAAACCACAGCTTCTGCCCGTGGCTAGAAGAACAATTTCAGAATGAAACAAAGAATTCAGTGACTGGGGAAAAAATTGTACAGCAGCAGACCCTTCTTCTCCAGACTGTGTGTGGCTTCTGAAACAGTTAGATTGGTTATTTCATGCCTTTTCCCCTTTTTCTTCTGGCTTTTGGCAAAATCCCATTCCAAAGCAGGGATGTTTGCTGTGGGACAGGACCTGGGTTCGGCTGCTCCCCGGGGCAGTGCCAGGAGCTGGGCACAGCTCTCCAGGCACCACATCCCCTTGGCCAGCGCTGCTGCTGGGAAGGTGTGGATGGGAAGGCAGGGAAGGAGATCCTGCTTGACCTACAGATGATCTTCTGAAGCTCTGAAGTATCACTTTTAGTCTCCTGACAGGGCCTGTAGCTGCTCATTAAGGTCGATGAAGACACTCTGGCTGTTCAACAACAGCCTGGAGGCAGCAAAGGATGTTCTTTCCCTGTACAAGTGAAACACACGGGCTGGCTTTACATTTCCTTGCACAGGCACTGGAAGCAGCTGTCATCAACCAAGCAGCTTCACACAAGCCGGTTTATCCCGCTGAGAACTGGAGTCCTTGCTTGGACAAACCTCTGTGCTGCCACAGCTAGACTACATCTGGTGTACAAGTTAGCCCACCTCAAATGGGTTTAATTACTTCTAGATAACCCAGGATAGCAAATCCAGTCATTTCAAGTCCAGGGACAAGCCAAATACTCATCCACACCCACGTTCTGCAACATTTCTTCCCCTAATCAGACTTCTTTTAAAGTCTCAATGTTTACGACCTATAGCAAATCTATTGCCTTCCCAGCCCGGTCTTCCAGCCTTCCCTTGCTGTTTCTGCCCCAAACCTGCACCTGGGACTGCAGACCCTGAAGAGTTTACAAAAGGGTATTTGAACTTTTGTTCCCTAGGTTTCCATTTGGACATGGAAAATAGTACAAAGTGGTTTTGGTGGGAAGCTTTTAGTAGGGATGTGGGAGTATTAATTCCATGTTTCCCCAGATGTCGCCGGCACGACTGTGAATCCATTCTCATCTCCAGGTGCCCATTGATTCCTTTGGTTCTTAGATGACACTGGAGGTCAAGACTCACATTCTGTGTCTCTCTGTGCAGGTCGGGATCCCATGAGGAATGAGAGCACCACAACATCAGTGACTCAAGGTGCTTCCTCCTCGCAGAGAGGTGATTCCTGCTCCGTATTCTATGTTCCTCTGCACAGCCAGCAGCAAGGCCATCACACTGCTGTCTTCCAGGCAGCGTGGAGAAAGGCCAGTGACTTCCTGAGGGGGCTGAACATCCCACCCAGCCCCTGAAAAGGCTGTAAAGCTCTGCAGAGGCAGCACTTCAGGGCAACTTGTTGAGCCTGGGAACAAACAGCAGGAAAGGTGCCACTACGGCAAAAGGTGGTAAAAGGACAAAGACTGGAAAAACTCCCCCCTCAAATGCACTGCCAGGGCTGACCTTGACCTTTCCTCACTGGGGTCCCAGAAGGAAGCCCTGTGGGTGTTCTCAGCTTGTCCATAAAAGAGGCCGCACCAGGCAATGATTCCACACAGGTCTCGCTCACTTTGCTGTTAAGATTGATGGGCCTGGCCAGGATCCAAACTTGGTCTCTTCAGTGAAGTGCAAGTGAGAGTTAGGTCCTCTAGCATTGCTAGGGATCCTTTCCCAGCCGTGGAAGAATGACTTTTATGTAAATCTACATTTCTCCCCTCTGTAGGCACCTCAGAACCCGGCACCCCAACACCGAACTCCTCCAGCCACTTGCCCGAGCCCAGCCCGACAGACGAGAAATCACCACTGACAGTGGCAGCTTTTGGTAAGGTCTGGTGCCACCTGGGGAGAGGAGGGGGCTCTGGTTTGGACAACTTCATGAGGCCCTGGCACAGGGTGCCCAGAGCAGCTGTGGCTGCCCCTGGATCCCTGGCAGTGCCCAAGGCCAGGCTGGACACTGGGGCTCGGAGCAGCCTGGGACAGTGGAAGGTGTCCCTGCCCATGGCAGGGGGTGGAACAGGATGATTTTTAAGGTCTCTCCCAACCCCAACCATTCCATGATTCCATGATTCTAAGTCCGAGGGATTCTTAGCAGGACAAATTTCCCGTGCAAAGAATTGTTTGATTTATTGAGGCCTGAGGTCAGTATCAAATCTACAGTTGATTTGAGGTGTCTAAACGTGCTTTATGGGACAGATAACATCACCCACAGCTCTAGCTTGTCTCTCCCTGTTACATTACTTATTTATCTGGCTTTACACACTTTTGGGATAAGATTTACCAACTGCAGCAGGAACATACAGACTCCTATCAATCCCCAGTGTAATCAGCTGACTTCTGCCTTCCTGGCACTGCCTTATCAATTAAGTATTTATTGATTAAGTATTCATAGAAGCCGTCTGAGGTTAAAACACAGGAGGATAAAGCTATTTGTTCTAACAACTATTTGCTTCTCTGCCTATTACATACCATGCTCTCATTAATGAAGATATTGATTTCCTACCCAAGTTTTGATGTCAAAGTCTCTCTGCTACTCAGACAGCTCTTTCCTCCATCCCCAGGTGTCATCAGCTTCGTCGTGATCCTGATAGTGGTGGTCATCATCCTGGTCAGCGTGGTCAGCCTGAGGTTCAAGTGCAACCACTCCAAGGACCCGGAAGGTATTTGTCTGGGGGAATCTGTACTTCCCTAATCAACAAATCACCAGTTTCCATGTGGATCTGGCAATTCTGAAAAGATGCATTTTAAAAGCTTATACGGTGGTGGGGAGGTTTGGAAGCCACATTGGAACATGGACTGAGCAGTCAGGAATGCAGTGTGACCTCCTCGCTAGAGCCCCAGCCCAGCCTCATCTGGACATGGTCTCAAGCTTCCTGCAGCTCAAATTCCAAGAGGTGGGCAGCTCTTCAAGCAAAAAGCATGGAGTTTGACACTCCTTTTCCCTAGGAATCCCATTTCCCACGAAGCAGTGCCCACCAGAGGGCAAGGCAGACACCCTCCTGAAGCCCAGAGGATGCTGGTGACCGAACAGGCAGCAGGGCTAGCAGGTCCTGCCTGTATGTCCCCTTAGCTGAAGGGTTTTCTCTAATCAGCTCCCAAGTTTCCCCCACAGTGTCTCCAGTCTCGTTCAGATTTCATTTATATCCCTGTACAACATAATTCAGAATAGAGCTGACTTATTTTATGGCTTAGCTGGGATGATTTCTCACCTCTACATCACCAACTGCTTTTCTCCCCCCAGACAAACAGAAACCAGGAACCTCCATGGTATCAGAGAGGTAAGGCTGCTCACACTACCCACATCTGATTGAGAGTGCCTGTTTTATCCCAGAGCTAATTTTAACAAGGAAAAGAGTCTGCTTTGGTTATTTCAGGGGGAAGGAAGCATGTCAAGACATCTTTGAGAGAGTTAGAAAAGCAAAATCAGCTTTGATAATATTTCAGCCTCTGACAGAGAAATAGGTAAAAGGTCAATATTTAGGGGCCTCATTTCAAAGCTGCACTGAGAGAAGACTCATCACCTTCCCAAAGTAGACTGCTTGTCTTTCTTTGTCTAGACACAGACTTGAGGTCTAAACTTGAGTTTCTGGATCTCAGGTATCTTCCAAGATGCCCATTACTGTTTCCCACTGCTAGTTTCCTACCAAACAAATAAATCCTGCTTTGGAAAGGGATAAGGGACACAGGGAGCAAAGTCTGTAAGTATTTAGGAGCCAAATTTGCATCAACATCAGTGGTCACTAAATACTCTTAAAGGTCATCATCCAAGGGATCTGAAGCCACTGAGGCAGAACATGCCAGAAAATAGGACAGTGCCTAAGGCTCCCTGATCCCCAAAGTCATCCAGTCTCCACTGGCAAGGAATGCACATCCCAGCCCTCAGGGCAGGAACAAAGGGGAATTCCACCTTCCTAAGCCTTGTAACTCACTATGGATGGGCCTGGACCAGGACAGCAGCTCAGTGGGCAGTGGAAACCAAAGCTGGTCCCCTGTACCAGCCCTGGCCTTGCCTGTTTGCCTCCAGCTGAGTGCAATGAGACTTTGTCCCTGGAGGTGTCCAAGGAACACCTGGACGTGGCACTCAGTGCTCTGGTCTGCTAGACAAGGCGGTGATTGCTCAAAGGTTGGACTTGATGGTCTTGGGGGTCTTTTCCAACCTCAGTGACTCTGTGGTTCTGTGATTCCCTCTCTTGTCACTGGAGTAATTAATATCTCCTTCTCTCCTTGGCAGCTGCTCGGCAGACACAAGCCAGAAGGGGAACAGCATCACTCTGATCTCCATGAAGAACATCAACACCAACAACAGCATGAGCTACCCCCCGTCAGAAAAGGTTTCCCTTTTCAGCCTTGCTTTTTAGGGAGTCAGCTGGGGATCATCCCTCTGGCTGGATAAGAGCATGCCTTGAGGTATTTCTGTGCTCTTTTATTCCTTCAGAAATATAACAAAAAACAGCTGCCATCAAACTTATAAAGGCCCAAACTGCTTCCAGAAAAGTCTGGGTGCCTATCTCAGGTTTACCTGGGCTGGCTGAACTCCAGGTGCCAAGTTTACCTCATGTATACAGGTGACACCACCTGTGGCCAGCTGCAAAGGGGTTTGTCATTAAACGAAGAGGTCTGTGAGAAATCGAGGTCTCACCCTCCAGCCCAGCTTACCTGTGATCCTGCCCCACACTCCTGCCCCACAGGTGGCTGAAGCACATCCCCAGCAGTGCTCTCAGGTCCATCCCACACGAGGAATTCACATCATTTTTGGTTGTTTGAAAGCTGGGACTGAGTCTGGGAGAACACATTGCTCAACTCCCCTTACCAGCCCAGCCAGGCTGCTGACGCCCCACGTTTTGTTCTTTTGGCAGGTGCTATGAAGCCAAGAGCCCGGAGCTTGAAGCTGACACGTGACAACCAGCAGTGGCTTTCTAGGTTCTTTATTTTTTTCCTGCAGGGAAAGAGCAAGGGTGGACTTTATATATAAATTATGATGTCCTTTCTGATCAGTACATTTACAGTAGTGTCCTACATAGCTTCCCCACCTGGGGCCTAAGGGCTTTCTCCAGTTACAGCCTGCCACGCTCGGTGGTTGATATCTAACTCTATTTTTGATATGCCTTCAAACACTCAGATAATTCCAGCAGCAAGAAGCACCAAGGCACCATCTACTCCGCTAATAAACCGCTGCCTTAGATTAATGGCCTTTATAGTCTGTGCCAGGCAGTCACGGGCTCGTTAATCAACGTAGCCCCACGTCGAGCCAGACCCGTGCGCTTGGAAAGCCTGATCTGAAGCTGAAGGCTGGATGGGACTTAAATGCCCAAGTTTTAGGTCAAATCCCAGCACGACTGCTCCAAGCCCCTTATCCCCAGTGCCCTCATTGTCCCCACAGCAGTGGGATGGTCATATCCACCTGCCTCACAGGGTTGTTGTGAGGCCTTGTTAATCCGTGCCTGTAAAGCGTTTGGAGAGCCGTGAATTAAAAGGTGCTGCTGAAATGCAAATTGCCATCTTAAACACTTTGTTATTATTAATAATAACGGAGCTTCGGGAAGGCAGATCATTATCTGCCCACATGCTCAAAGACTCAGCTGATGTGTAAGGAACAAAGTCCCCGCGTAGACCGGGGTTTATCTCGGCGTAAAATGAGTGGTCACAAGCAAAATGCTGAGCTCCTTCAGCTCCTGGAGTCTGGCAGCCCAAGCTTGCCAGGAGAGCTTCCATCGTCTCCATCGCTGCTTTCCCAAAGCTTCCTGGTGGGCCAGAAGAGCAGCATCCCCTTGTGCAGTGCAAGAGGCAGCTGTGCAAGGAAATGTTCAGCAAAACAAATGCAACGTTTTCACAGCTCCTGGTAAGAGCCAACGCACTTTCAACCTTTAGCATCGGCACCCGGTAGTTTGATAAGTTGTTTTTTTAATAAATGAAGCTTTTCTGGTAACATTCATGAAATGTAAAATGTTGTCACTCACCCAGGCTCCACCAGACTGGTGAATTTGCTTAACACAAAATCCCAGGTAATTCCCAATTAGATGAACCCAGATAGCTCCCAGAGGGAAATAGGTCCCAGAGACCTGTGACTCCACACATGGAGCACTACAAGTAGATTTTTAGTGAATGTGGAGTTATAACAAATCTCCCCGGACCTTTGAGATCCCATAGGATCTCACCACTGCTTTAGTCTTCCTTCCTTTGACCTCCTTCTTCCCACAGGCCCTTGAGGGTCTTACAATGAGGGTGGTGATGCCCTGGCACAGGGTGCCCAGAGCAGCCGTGGCTGCCCCTGGATCCCTGGCAGTGCCCAAGGCCAGGTTGGACGGGCTTGGAGCAGCCTGGGACAGTGGAAGGTGTCCCTGGCGGGTGGGATGAGGGGAAACCGGCAACAGCATTAGGGATGATGAAGGCGACTGGGAAATGTCTTGCAGTGAGGGCCCAGAACTGGACACAGCCCTCGAGGTCCCTCAGCAGGGCCAGCACGGGGACGGGCACTGCCCTGGTCCTGCTGCCCCCCTGGGTTCATGTTCAGCTGCTGTCGCCAGCGCCCCCAAGGCCTTTCCTGATGGGATCTGAAGCTGTTGGAGAGTGTCCAAAGGAAAGACCCAGGGCTGGGGAAGGGTCTGGAGGGGCCACCCGAGGGGCGGCTGAGGGCGCTGGGCTGGTCCAGCTGCAGCAGAGGAGCCGAGGGCAGAGCTCCCCGGGGCTGCAGCTCCTCCCGAGGGCAGCGCAGGGACAGCTCCGAGCTCTGCTCCTGGGACAGGGACAGCACCCGGGGAGCGGCTGGAGCTGGGCCAGGGCAGGCTCAGGCTGGAGATCAGGGAAAGGCTCTTCCCCAGAGGGTGCTGGGCACTGCCCAGGCTCCCCAGGGAACGGGCACGGCCCCAGGCTGCCAGAGCTGCCAGGGATGCCCAGGGTGGGACTGCTGGGGTGTCTGTGCAGGGCAGGAGCTGGACGGGATGATCCTGGTGGATCCCTTCCTGCTCGGGACACTCCATAATTCCATGACACTCCATAATTCCATGACATTCCATAATTCCGTGATTCCCTGACCTCCCACCTCCCGCGACCCTCAGAACAGCTCATGACGTCACCTCCCCTCGCAGTGACGTCACGCCCCCGCCAGCCCCGCCGGGCCCGCTCCCAGCAGCCCCCGCGCACAAGATGGCTGCGCGGGGTGGCGGGCGGTGAGCGAGGGGCGGCGGCGGCCGCGGGCCGACATGACCTACACGGCCGAGCAGCTGGACGGGGTGCGGCGGTGAGCGGCAACGGGGGGCCCGCGGGAGCACGGAGGGCGGCGGGGAGCGGGGCCGGAGGGCCTGGGGAAAGGCGGGGAGCGGGGCCGGGGAGCCCCGGGATAACCCCGTGTGCGCCCTCAGGATCAAGCGGTGCCGGGATTACTACGAGATCCTGGGGGTGAGCCGGGACGCCGGCGAGGAGGAGCTGAAGCGGGCGTACCGCAGGCTGGCCCTCAAGTTCCACCCCGACAAGAACCGCGCGCCCGGAGCCACCGAGGCCTTCAAAGGTGAGGGGGGCACCGTGAGGGGCCGCAGCGGCAGCGCCGGTGCAGAGGCGCCCGCCGGCCCACGGAGCCAGGCGGGGTTACAGACACAGCAGCGTCCTCACGGAACCCCGCTGCGGCTCGGCAGGGTTTGCATTTCCATCTGCAAAGTACACGTCTCCCTTAGAAACGATGAGAAATGTATCCCAGGGCTCATTCCGAGATGCTTATGAGGAACTTTACAAGGGCCTGGAGGGACATGACAAGAGGGAATGGCTTCTACACTGCCAGAGGGCAGGGTTAGATGGGATATTAGGAAGAAATTCTTCCCTGCGAGGGTGCTGAGGCCCTGGCACAGGGTGCCCAGAGAAGCTGTGACTGCCCCTGGATCCCTGGAGGTGTCCAAGGCCAACTTGGATGGGGCTTGGAGCAGCCTGGGACAGTGGGAGGTGTCCCTGCCCATGGCAGGGGTGGGATGAGATGAGCTTTATGGTTCCTTCCAACCCAAACCATTCTGGGATTCCATGGTACTGCAGAAGGTTCAGAACTTGGAACTGACACTGCCCATGCAGGAGTGTGGGGTGTTTGTCATCAAGAACTGCTCCTTGTCATGAATAAATTTTTATTTACATATGTATGTGTGGAAATATAAAATTTAATCCAACGTGCTGTGAGTTCTCAGTTGTGTTGCAGTGTTACTGTCTAAACTCATACATATTTTCCCTTTCCATGCAGCCCAGCACGAGGAAAGCAAGTGTTTCATTCATAGTCTGTTAAACCAAGGAGCTTCTGAAAGGATGTTCTTTCTTTGTTTGTGTTTGGGTTGTATTTCTCTATGAACTTGTTCTGTCAGAGATAAAAGAAGAAGATGAGCCAAACAAACCCTCGTGAGTGGTTGGATGTGAGGTGTGAAATAGATGTGCCACACAGCATCTCTGCCAGCAGGAAAAACTTGGAATAGCCCTCTGCATTTTAACTGGGCCCTGCAGTTATTAACTTTGTGTTAATTGCATGTGGTATATGGAGGTGCACTCCGACCACACTTGCATTTGGTTTGAGCTGATAAAATGCTCCACTCTCCCCCAGTTTCTTGGCTGAAGTGGACTCTCACCCCACTTTTACAAATATTTCAAGTCTCTCCATATACTTGGACACTTTTGTCTTTCTCCTGGCATCAGTGACAGCAGAAGTGGTTTCCATCACAGGTAATGCTGGAGCTGTTACACATCTTCTGTAAAAGTAGCTCAATCTTTGGTCAAGACAAATTTCCTAGGCTTGTTTGGGCTTTTTTTGCTACTCCACTTATAAAAGTGTGAGCTGTGGAAATTGTAACACTGGTTTTAATTCCCTCTCCAGCAATAGGCAATGCTTTTGCAGTTCTGAGCAACCCTGAGAAACGACTTCGCTACGATGAACTCGGGAGTGACCACGAGCATGTCAGCACTGGCCAGGCCAGGCACTACAATTACTACACAGAATTCGAAGCAGACATCACACCAGAAGAAATATTCAATGTGTTTTTTGGTGGGCACTTCCCTACAGGTCAGTACCTGTCCACAGGGGTTTTGAAGGGCTGTGGACTAACTAACCCCGAGGGAATGGCTGGAGCTGTGCCAGGGCAGGCTCAGGCTGGATTTTGGGAGAAGTTTCTTCCCCCAAGGGTGCTGGGCACTGCCCAGGCTCCCCAGGGAATGGGCACGGCCCTGAGGCTGCCGGAGCTCCAGGAGCATTTGGACAGTGCTCCCAGGGATGCCCAGGGTGGGAATTTGGGGTGTCTGTGCAGGGCCAGGAGCTGGATGAGCCCTGGGGGTCCCTTCCCACTCAGCATGTTCTGTAATCCTGGAAACCATGAGGAAGGTCAGTTTCCCCTGGGACTGCTCAGGGAGTTGATGATACATCTGAAAAGAGCAGAAACCTTTTCACATTTGATTTCTGCTTTTCTTTTATTCCCTCCATCATCTGAAGCCAGCAGTGTAAGGTAAAATAGGGTGTGAATGAGAGGGGACCAGAGGTGTCTTTGGTGATGGTTGGACTCGGTGACCTCAGAGGTCTTTTCCAACGTGAATAATTCCATGATGGGGTTGTACTTGAGGCACCTGACAGCATTCCAGGCCAGCATGGCCCAGCTCCTGGAGCTGTGGTCTCAGGCCCAGCTCTCCTGTGGTCTCACAGGAGCTCCTGTGCCTCACAGCAGCCTGTGCTGTAATGAAATTACAGCCCGGGAGCTCAGCAAGTGCTGCCTGCCAGGAGAGGATCCAGGATCCAGTGGATGTGCAGGATCCAGTGACACAGCAGTGCAGCTGTACCTGGAGCAGCTCCGTGCGTGTCTCAGTCCAGCCTTGGCGTTTGAATTTGTAGGAAAAATAGATCCTGCAAGATCAGCGGATTAAAAGGAAATCTGAAAGGTTGAGGACTTCAAGGGCCTTCCTGGCAGCATCTAAGGAATTGCTTTAGCACTCCTGGGAACTTTTCCCCTCCAGGCTGTCACAAAAAGTGAGGTACACACCATTTACTACAGCCTGAAGACACAGACACAAGGAGTTACTTACTAAACCTTGCTGTGAGTGGTGCATCGTGCAGCTAAGGGAACCTCAGACTGCTCCCAGACCTGCATCAGTGGATATCCAAAGTGAGCCAAGCCCAGCATGGTGTGATTCCAGCTGGAGTCTGCAAGTTTTCCATTTCTGACTGTGCAAGGAATTGCACCTGGACGTGCCTTTTGTGGGACATTACCCTCCTGGAACGGGCCTGTGGGGAACAGGGTGCTTGCAGTTGAGGACAGGAAATTGAGGAGCTATGGGAGGAGTTTGGGTACTGGGCATGGCAGGTTCGACAGGGAGACTGGCATGAAGGAGAAAATGGGAACTTTGAGCAAAGCAGCAAAGAGTAAGAAAATAAAAATATAATTTTGTAGTAGTGGGTGTTGGTAGTAAACAAGAGTTTCCTCACTGGGCTTTTGGGGGCAGGTCTGTGGCTTTGTTTTTACTGAGCAGTTTTCCTCTATGGATATTCAATGGAAAAACAGTTACATTTAAAATATTAAATGTGAATAAACTCAAAGGAGACTCCACGTGGCAGAGTGTTGCAGATGTAATGAGGAGAGGCTACAAGTTCTTCTCATAAAAAATAAATGCACGTGGAACAAAAGAAACTGCTGGCAGAAATTCTTGGAGAAACTTAAAATTTGGGAAAAGTTTTTTTTCCCTATAAAAGCCATTCTTCTTTTCCCACACTGGCTGCTTCATTTCACAGCTTGATAAAATCCTGTCTGAGCAATGTTGAAGCATAGAAATAAACTTTCTTTTTCCCCAAAAGAAACTTTCCTCCTTGGAGCCAGCCTGGCTTGGCTCGCTGTTGGAGCTCTGGCTGCACGCATGCCTAGAGCTTGGAAAATCTTTGAACAAGCAGTGGAACAGAGGTTTTGACACAATAGCAGAGGTCACCTTTGCCCAGGTTTCTTGCAGAACTCTTTGGGAAACTCAAAAAAAGGACAGGATAAGAGTATAAAATAATGTGACATCTTTCCCAGGGCTTAAAAATAGTTTTGCATTTCTGTTGTGATGATAAGCCACAGATTTCAATTCTCTAACACAAAGACATTCTGAATTTCAAAAGAGGAGAGCACAGCTATTATTAAGATATTCATATGGTGATAAAATCAGATCCTGAGCTTCAAATTGAAGCAGCAAATGCAATTCTTCCCTCATTGTAGATTTTTTAAAAATAAATCAACCGCATTCCATGTGCAAGAAAGAAAATCCTGAATTGTTCTCCTTTTTTACTCTTTTTAAAATCTCTTTCCTTATTATAAAATAATTAGGTGAAATTATTAATGGCTTGAAGGCAGAGGAATTAGAAATGAGAGTAGAAGACCACATTCAGTAATTATGAGAGACCATAATTCATGGCCTGAGTCTGGTGAAGCAAATTCATTTTCCTGCCACAGCCTTGCAAGTGAATGTGACAAGAACAGCATTAAAATATGAGATACAATCACAAAAATCAGAACATGTTTCTGCAGCTTGATTTAAATTAAGATGGATTGGAGCACACTACAGTTTCTCTGGTAGGCTTTTTGGAATAACATTGTGGTGGTGTTTAATTCTGAGGTGGTTTGTGCTTTTTACTCTGAGATCTCCCAACTGTAATTCGGGCTGTGGAGAATAAACCTGGATAATTAAGTAGAAACTGAGGAATCCTGGTGAGTTCCAGCAGCTAGGTGAAGCATGAGTCTGTCCTGGTTTCTTTTCCAGGGAATATCCACATGTTCTCCAATGTAACCAGAGATGCTCACTATTACCCACGGAGGCACCGGGCTGAGAGGGCGTGGACACAGGAGCCAGAGGAGGAAGAACACAGGCCACAGGTAGCCAGCAGGAGGGATCTCCTGAGCTTAAATATTTCAGTATCTCAGCAGGGTGAGGGATCCTCTTCCAAAGCCAGGACAAACCTTCCCGTGCTTGAGTGCTCGGTGTGTATCCTCAAGGGCTGCAGGCACAGTGGATGTTTTCTTTGTCACTGGATTGGCTGTTACTAATCACTGCTGTAAAGATTCATTGTATTTATAGGATTACAGGCCCCCCAGTTGCCGTCACGGAGGGTTTTGCTGCTGCTTGCTGTTTGCAAGCTCCAGCGCTTGGTAATCCAACACCAATTGGTCCAAATGGGGACTGGTAATGGATATGGAAGTACTGGCTTGTCCTCAAGGTGTATTTAATCCTTCAGTAAATTAGCACCCGGGGGCTGCCCAAGCCTCTTCCAGCTGGGGACAGGATGGGTCTGGGATACATTTCTGCCAACTGAGACCTCCAGATGAGACAGAAGGTGTCCTTTGTTGTCAGTGCACATACACACCTGCCACCTACCTTGGCAAAATGTTCCTCTGGAGACAGTCTGTTAACCTCCAGGGATCATTCTCCAAGGAAGATGAGTTTTTCCTTGTGAGCCTCAGGCTCAGAAAAAAAACGTGGTACAGCTGACAGGCAGCTAAGCTGGGGGAAGTGAATCGAGCCCCGCACTTCAGGAAAGACTCTGAGGGGCTGGAGCCTGTCCAGGGCAGGGAACGGAGCTGGGAAGGGTCTGGAGCCCCAGGAGCGGCTGAGGGAGCTGGGAAAGGGGCTCAGCCTGGAGAAAAGGAGGCTCAGGGGGGCCCTTGTGGCTCTGCACAAGTCCCTGACAGGAGGGGGCAGCCGGGGGGGTCGGGCTCTGCTCCCAGGGAACAGGGACAGGAGGAGAGGGAACGGCCTCAGGCTGGGCCAGGGGAGGCTCAGGCTGGACAGCAGCAGGAATTTCCCCATGGAAAGGGTGCTCAGGCCTTGGCAGGGGCTGCCCAGGGAGGTTTGGAGTGCCCATCCCTGGAGGTGTCCCAGGAAGGGCTGGAGGTGGCACTCAGTGCTCTGGGCTGGGGACAAGGTGGGGATGGGGCACAGCTTGGACTCCATGATCCTGGAGGGCTTTTCCAGCCTCAATAATTCTGTGATTCTGTGAATCCCACCTACTACTGCATCAGGAATTCTTGTTGCTATCCCAGGGCAGAGGGCAAAGCCTAAATAGCTGAGTGTTGTATTTTCCTCTGCATGAGAAAAGGCCTTTTAGAAGCCAGCTTAGAAAGAAGTGGAAGGGCTGAAGGAAAGATCGGTGTTTTCTCTTTGATAATGTTTCCACTCTTTTGTTCTGCTAAATTAATCCAAACAAAAGCCCCAGTTCTTGCATCCTGTGTGAAGTTACACTGCATGTGAGCTGTTAACCCTGCACTGCTCAGCCATTAAATGCAGTGCTTGAGCAGAGGCTGAGATCTACAATGGAGAGCAAATTCAGAGCGTGCAGGAAAGTCATAGGCACACAGGAATTGCAGGGTGTTCCTGCAGGCTGGATTGGACACTGACAGGGAGCACTGTGAAGGAAGGGGCAGAGGAAAAGATAATGGAAAGGTGTTCAAGAGTGTTCTGATATTACTAATAAAGGTTGTTTAGAAATTAAGAGTGTCATCCCTATCAAAATCCCAAAGTCCTTCCTCTTTTTTCTTCCAAGCTTGCATGTAACACATTGTTGATCTGTGATTGATAGCCTGGCTTCTGTGAACAGATGCCTCTTTCCATCTCTGTATTTTCTTGACTGCTAATCCTTGTACTTTTCAGAATTCATACTCTGCATTTATCCAGTTAATGCCAGTTTTCATCATCATCATAGTGTCAGTTATAACCCAGCTGATGGCCACCAACCCACCCTACAGCTTATTCTACAAATCGTAAGTCCTTTCAAACCCCATTTTTCTGCTGTTGCTGTTTGCAGTATGGAGGCAGATGGAAGTTGGGTTTGATATCAGAATGCATGTTAATGTTCTGCTCTTTGTAGAAAATGTTATCGGTTTGTAAATAAGGAAATACCAGCAGGCTGCACTGGTGAGTTCTCCTGAGCACTGTGGGGTTACCTGGGGGGAGCTTTGGTGCACAAAGAGGGTCAGAAGCCTTCCTCAGCTGGTGTGAAATGGTTTTGCACAGTGATACAGGATGGGGAATGTGGGTGTAGATCAGCCTCTGATCTGCCCAGCCCCCTGAATCTGTGGACCACCCCTGAGGTTCCTCTGGAAAGCAACTAAAAAGTGAAACCTGTGGTTTGCAGTATAAATCCAGATCTTCTCTGGAGCATGAATTCCACTGGAAGCTCCACAAATCGTTAAAGCCTTGAAATGCCCTGGTTTAACCTCTCTGGAGAAGCAGGGCCCTGGGGACTGTGGGGCTCTGGGAGCAGAAGGACCCCACCAGAGGTGCTGTACTGGGAGCTTGTGGGGCAGGGGAACACCCACGTGCTCCTCTCACATCCAGTGCTGCAGGAGGGAAAGCGCTGGGCTGGGCTGGCCCTTACTGGGAGAGGAGTGGGATTGGCAGGTTTGGGGGACCAGCAGAGTGCTCCACACACTCCCCTTGCTCCCTTCTAGGAGTAAAACTGCTCGGGTCCGGCCTGTACCCTCCTCTCCTCTGCCAGAGCAGCCCAACACCCCTCACCGTTTTACCACACGGTGTCGGAGCGAGGCCCTCAGAAAAGGACAGGAGGGTGGTTGTTTTTAGGGTGGGTTTATTTTTTTTTCCAGGGAGTGTTTTTGCTATCTGCCAGTCCCATGTGAAACCTCCCACGCTGCCCCCACAGCAGCTGAGCTGCTTTTCTTCACTGCCTCCCCTTCTCCTGGTGATGTGAGATAGTCAGGCCTGAGCCCGGTTGAGAGTTAGGCTGTTTCTCTAAATCATAGCCTTAGAAACAGCTGAACAGCCTAAAAACTAGAAGAAACCGGGGACACCTCTGAGACACAGGGAAAGAGAAGGAAAAGAAGAGTCCAGGAAAAAGGGGCAAACAGGATTCCTTTGAGTAGAGTGTAACCTTTGTGTTTTGGCTGCCTGCCTCTCTCTGTGGGCAGTGATGTGAGCGAAGGCCTGGGTATCTTTGCTCAAATAAGGAAATTCACTCCAGGAGTGTGGTTTAATCCAGTGACTGTGTCAGAGGGGCTGCTTCTTCCTAATGGGTATTTTCCAGGCTGTTCCATGCCTCACTGTGCTTGCTGATTGTTGTAAAACCCTGAAGAAAAGTGTGACTAGAATCTCCCCTGCTAAGTTTTATTTCTACTAAAGGATCCAAAAAAATGGGAAAATCCAGATCCAATTGCATTGTGCCCTAAGTTTTTATAATCTCTACCTTTGTTATCAATCCCCACGGATTTCTGGACCGAGCTTGCCAGAAGTCACCAGCAAACAGAATAAAGTGTCTGCAGAGTTCAGAGATAAAATTTGCTCTTATGCTTTAGAAGTGGCTTGACTGAACTGTTGGGAACAAACACAATAATTGGAAGGAACTGTGTTGATATCTCTCCATCTGAGATATTTTCCTGTGGTTGTAGCAGGAGGGTGGATTGGTTCTGTTTGTACTGCACAGCTTGCTGTCCCTGAGACTTGTAATTTCCTGACTGGAGGGTTGAGGGAGCCATAATGCTGCAGAAATGGACTGTACAAACATTGCTGTAAATGTTGTCCTCTGGAAATGCTAATATGGAGAAACAGCTCTTGATTTCTTGAGGTCTGAACTGCTGAAACATCTGATTTCTCCCTGCTGTTCCCACAGGTCCATAGGCCACGTTGTCAGCAGAGAAACTGAGAACTTGCAGGTGCCTTACTATGTTGATAAAAACTTTGAAAAGAATTATCAAGGAGCAGAACTTCAAGAGCTTGAGAAAACAGTCGAGAAAGATTACATAGACTATATTCAGACCAGCTGCTGGAAGGAGAAACAGCAAAGTAAGTTATTTCTGTTGCACGTGTGTTTCAGGGGCTGGGGGGTGGTTGTGCTTCACAAAGCTCTGCTGTTTTTAGCCTCAGTTTCCAATCCTCCTAACATCTCAGCCTTGCACTGGTTTAAGGTGTCTCACATCTGCTCTTAACACTGAATTTGCTATTCTTGAGATCTGTCAAAATACATTTGAAGTGATTCTGAGAGACGAGTGGAAAGTAGACTTCACCATTTGAGACGCTTTTTTCCGCTCAGGTTTTATGCTTGAATAACTCTTAGCGATGTCTTAAACCTACAACCCACCACATTTATCTAGCCCTGACAGATTGCTAGGCTGGAAAAGATCTTGAGACATCACCTATTCCATGTTTCCTCTGCTGGAGCAGAATCAGCTTTGCTTTGACTGGCTCCACAAGAAGTTTCTGTAACTTCTTCCTTAAAATTTCTCCAGGAGAGTCCAGAGTGTGTCCAGGTGCTCTTGGCTCTCTTGCAGTGGGCCATGTTCCTGGTATCAGTTTTCAGAGCATGTTTCTGTGGTTTGGGTGTTATTTGCATTTTCTATCTTTAGCTGAGCTGGAGATCATGTTTTTCACCATTTTCAAGTCTTTCAAACACAAGAATTCAATGCAGAAAGGGAGAAGACAGATGTGAGCATTCAAAATCGTTATTCTCACTCAGCCCTGAGTGGATCAGTGGCACAAAGAAAGGCATGTTAAGCCCATAGTTTATTAGTTGTTAATTGTTCTAATCTGATTCGTTGAAGAGACAGCAAATTCCTGCTGCTTGCAGAACGGTAAGAAAAAACAGAAATCAAACTGAGAGGAGTAGCTTAGGCTGCGATGTTGTGACTGATTTTATTCACCTAAAGAACTCATCACCTTCAATTGAGTCAACACCAAGCAGTGCTGTGTGTAAAGGAAGCTGGAACAAGTTGTGTCTGTGAATGTTCAGTAGCAGCAGACAAGCTGCTTTCACACACTGCTGGGGGTTTTAAACTGCTCTGTGCAGAACAATCCTCAGCACACTGCTCAAAAGTGCCTTTGCACTTGGTTTCAGTTTCTTGACCAATTGCATCGTTGTAGAAACACAGTTTGCCTAAACAAGAGTCATTTAATCCTACAGGAATAGTGTTGCTGACTCCAGCCTCTTTACAGGTTTTAGATGGGAAGGCTTGTTTTGGCTTATTTTACATAAAAGTTACGAATCCTGCTTTTAAAGAGAAATAAAAAGGTGTAGGTTCTGAAGTTAAAAAGGAAAAGAACCCATAATATAACGCCACAAAAGTCTTTAAGTTTTTGGTGTGCTTGACTTGGGAACTTTGAGTATCTGTGGCTGGCAGGAGCAGCCTCCAGGGATAATGTGGCTGTTAATACTCATAAATGTAGGCTTGGTACAGGGAGAGAGTTTATTTCTTACAGAAAAATCCCTTTAATTGACCTGGTGCAACTGAAACTCACCACACTGTCTCTTTCACAGAGACCTGGAGCTGAGGAGAGCCCAGCCCCAAAGAGGGGGACAGGGTTTGTGTCTGAGAGAGCCCAGGAGTCAGAGAGGGGAGATGATCCAGCCTGGAATGCCAAATGCCTGCCAAACCGTGCTCCTCCAGAGCTTTGTATACTTAGGGATTGTGTTAGTCACCAGCTGCAAATACATTTACAGCAGCCACAGTTAGCACAGCCTGAGGACACTGCTGGCAGTAAAAACGAACCATTTTCACAGTGCTTCCCATCCAGGCCACAGCTGAGACTGGGCTGACCTTAGGACAGTCATGTTTGTAAAAATAAACTCTGAATACAGGATGGAGTGCTGGGGAAAAGTTCTGCAGATGCTGAGGCCGTTCTTAGTCAGCTGTTGCTGCACAGTGTTGGTCCCTTAATCCTTGCTGAAGTGTTGGACTTGGTGTGATGAGCTTTTTGTCAGTCAAATGTCTATTTTTAGTACATTTGTTGTGTTTACTGAGGACACGTTTCCCTTGAGCACCAGCAAAATGGTCAGAGATGAGTAGTTCAGGAACAGTTTCGTTTTTAAAGTCCTTGATTTTATGACTTGAAAAGTGTTACCTGGTGTCCAACAACCTTAAGGAAAACCTTGAAATAGTGGATTGGTTGGTGCTTTGTTCAGCCAGTCAGTTTTATAGTGCTGCACCAGACTCCTCAGCAGAGCAGTGTGTGAAAGTTGGGTGTGCTGTGGGTTTGGGTCTTCTGAAATCTTTGGCACAGTTAAGTTCAAAAAGCACATCCTGGGTTTTTACAGGAGATGGTTCAGCTGGAATGGCTCAGTTGTGAAGTGAGGTTGCAAAGAGCTCAGGGTCATGGAGAGGCAACTGAAAACCATAGAATCCCAGACTGGTTTGGGCTGGAAGGGACCTGAAAGCTCATCCCATCCCACCCCTGCCATGGGCAGGGACACCTCCCACTGTCCCAGGCTGCTCCCAGCCCCGTCCAGCCTGGCCTTGGGCACTGCCAGGGATCCAGGGGCAGCCACAGCTGCTCTGGGCACCCTGTGCCAGGGCCTGCCCACCCTCACAGGGAACAATTCCTTCTGTAAATCCAATGTAAATATAGTCAGAATTCAGTATTTTAGAAGCTCCTTGAAGAAAAGACTTAAAAGGAACAACTCTAAAAGATTGAA
The DNA here is from genome assembly GCA_013399875.1 of Gymnorhina tibicen. NCBI lineage: Eukaryota > Metazoa > Chordata > Aves > Passeriformes > Artamidae > Gymnorhina > Gymnorhina tibicen. The sequence goes on along the minus strand of VXAZ01002917.1, from coordinate 107,214 downwards.
ACCCACAAGGAGCAAATGTGATGGAATGAATGCTGTCGGAAGTGCAGGGAATCATTTTCCCCAATTGGATAAGTGTAAACTGAGATTCTCCACTGCACAACTCCAGGGATTCTGGGCTCAGGGACAATTTCCTGAGCCTGTTTTTGCTGGGGGCTTGACAAGGCTGTGCCCAGCACTGCTTGAATGGCATTTTGGTTATAAACCTGTAAATGGATTCCTGCTCTAAAACGAGCTGTTCCTGCCTGTCAGTTTGTGAAGCTTTTCGGTGAGTGGGAAGAGGGTTAAATGGCTTTAAATTTCAGTGGGACAGGGACAGAGGACATAAGGCATGAAAGGATCTATTGAAGTTCTTTCCACCCTGAATAATTTTGTAAAATGAGGGGCTTGTAAGGTGTATAAAAGCTCTTTGAAAAATTGAGTGTCATCAGGTAGCCTGTGCTTACGGAGATGTTGACCTTTTCAGAAGTAAATTACTGCTGCTCTCCTCGGTGCATCTAATCCTGCAGCCAAATTGTTCTTCAGGGAGAAACCTATGTTAAGACTTCCTCAGCTAATCAGCAAAAGCAACGTCTCTGAATTACTGGGGGGAAATAATTTAAACAATGGGATTATTTCAGTTTTATGTGGCTTTTGAGAAGAAGGGGAACAAAATGCAAAGTACCTTTGAGATTGCTAATGAAAGGGCAGGGAGGCCTTTCAGACAAGTCCCTTGGGTAGTTGTTCACCTCCCTGGCTTCGATACCCACCAAAATTAAAATTTAGAAGTGCCACAAGGATAACGAAGCACTGAGAAACAGTTCTCTAAAGGAGGCTCACAGCTTCATCCTAATACATCTTTTTTCTTCATCTTTCAGAGTCTGATTTGTCAAATTTGGCCAAGCTCTACAGAGATGAGCGGTTAAAACAGAAAGCAGAGTCCCTGAAACTTGAGCACTGTGAGAAGCTCTCCAGTCTGATTGGGATGCATAAAGGGGGCTGACCAGGACGGGCACGTTCCGTAGTTTTACTTATTGCTGTTTTAACTTACGTTTTTATTTTCCTTCATATGAAAAGGGAAGGAGTCTGCTGTAAAGAGTCTGGACATTGGAGTCCTTCTGCAGGTAGTGCAGAGAGGGGCCAGCAGGAGCTGTTTGCTGTAATATATCCTGTACATTAGATGTGGTTCCAAGGACCAGTGGCACTTTGTAAAGGAATTCCCCGGGACGCGCTCCGAGTTCGGAACCCGTCTGCCCGGGTGGTTTGTGTGCCATCCGGGCCGTGGGTGCTTCCCAGGACCGCGGGCGCCTCTCGGCTTTCCGTGTTTCCTACGGACCCGCAGCTCACGGGATCCCCGCACAGCGCCGCGCTCGGGGCTGGGGTCAGCCCCCCCGTCCCTCCGGGCCGTGCCGGAGAGCTAGGCTGCTTCCAGTGCGGGAGGGACGGTCCCTGCCTGAGGTGAGCCCCTGAGCGCATTCCCAGCTCTCCCGCTGTCCCAGGGATCGCATCCCGTGCTGCTCCAGGGGAGGGCTGTGCCCATCCTGACACCAACATGGACCAGACGATGGGAGTCTGGGAATTGCACCGATTCCAGTGTCTGCCAGAGCGTTGGGAAAGGAGAACTGTGTTCGTTCCCTCATCTGTTTCCAGTGGCATATTTTGAAGCTGGCTATTCCATTCTGGTTTTTATCTGCACACTTCCCCAGCTCTCCCAGGGCCCTGCTTTTTCTGGTACAGTTCTCATGTAGCATATTTTTACTCTGTTGAGCAGCTACGAATGTTTCACTGTAGACATGATAATGCAAAGAAAAAATCCATGTGGCAATGTCCTGTTTTTTCATGATCTTCCTTCACACAGCCAGGCCTTGAAGGGCAGGTTGAGGCTGGGTTGTCCTCACGAGCAGCAGACCAGTGTTAGACCAGTGTTACTCCAGTTGAGCTCTGTTAACCCCCCGAGCCGGTTTGGTGTGTGACCTGCTCTTCCAGGGAATACCTGCCCGGGGTGGGGGGCTCACAGACCAGCACTGCTCCCCTCTGACCTTGGCAGTGTGAGTCAGTGAGACCTGAGCAGGGCTCTGCTGTTGCCACATTCCTGGAACTGGAGTCACGCAGGACACGCGGGTGGCCTTGGCTGAAACCTAGGGAGCAAATGCTCAAAAGCTTGGGAAATGCCAGGATTAAGCCTGCCTTTAAACTCAGACTGTCCATGGGCTGGGCACTGATGCAGTGGTGTACAAGTGTCGCTGGAGGGAACTGGGAATGTTGGTACCACAACGTGTCCCCTCCATGTCCCTGTCCCATCCATACAGCCCTGGGAGGTTGGGCAGCAAACAAAGCTGGAAAAAAGGCTTTTCAAGGGGTCTGCAGGAGGATGTGGGGTTGGTTTGACACCTGGTGCTCCTGTACATGAGCCCTAAACATCCCAGCTGGGAGGAGAACATTCCAGGTACAGCAGCAGTGCTGTGGTGGTGTGTCATAAAAGGAAAAAAATAACATAGTGACTCTCTAAGTTGCATTTTTATGCTGACACTTCTGCCCCATTTGTAGGAAGTCTTGCAGGAACATGGGGGGATGTTGAGTAGAATTTGTTGGGCATCTGGAACAGAAAGAGCACCAGTGAAAAGGGCATTTTGAGGGGGTTGGTGTGGAACGTACTTAGTGCCAGAGTTTAAAGGCAAAAATGGGTTATTGCAGGTTGGCGGCTGGCAGAACAGGCAGCCCTAATTCTGGTATTTCCCACTTCTGAGCACAAGTGTGTTCAAAAACTGAAAATAATGTTGCTTTTTATATATTAAATAGCTTGTAGAATACATTAGAAATCTATTTAAGTGGTTGGACTTGGTTCCAGGGTCGGTATCTTCCCTGTCATTCCTGTGTGACTGTTGAGGGATACGGGTAGGGAGACCAAATCCAGTGACTTCCTGGACTCACAATGTCCTGCACAGAGCTTGAACTCCTCCGCAGCATTTTGCACTGAAACCAGACTGTACCTTTCACCCAAAGATCTTGAGTACTTGATGGAGGTGGGAGACCTCCTGTGGGAAGCACAATCAGCCGGGAAACGCAGGAGGGAGGTAAAAACATCCCCAAAAGCAATAAGTGTTCTTTGTTCCTAACCAGGGAGGGTCGGGGTGCTGGTCCCGGTGTGTGCTGGGAGGGAGGGCCTGTGGCTTGGGACCTCTGCGGTGGCGAACAGGACAAGTTGTGTTTGTACGGTGCTCCACAGGGAAAAGGAGAATCCTGTCCGGAGCCCGCGGTGTGGAAATGCATCGCTGTCCTTCTCCACAGGGTACTTGGGGTTCTTCTTTGTGGGGCTCTGGCGGGAGGAAAGGGTGTTCCTGGGTGTACCAAGCGCTTGAACGTGGGTTTGTGTGTGTATATATATTTATTTATTTTTAAATTAAAGACGTGACATCGCTGTGCCTGTCCGTGGTGGTCCAAGCCTGGCCGAAGGGAGGGGTGGTGGTGGCGCCGGGAGTGTTGAGGGGGATGGCGGGGCCGGGCCCGGGGCCTGGGAGGGGGCGGCNGGACAGGGAATAAGGCAGGGGTCTGGGAACGGAGCTTGGAACGGGACAGGGGACTGGGAATGGGACAGGGAATGAAGCAGGAGTCTGGGAACGGAGCTAGGAATGGGACAGGGAATAAGGCAGGGGTCTGGGAACGGAGCTTGGAACGGGACAGGGGACTGGGAATGGGACAGGGAATGAAGCAGGAGTCTGGGAACGGAGCTAGGAATGGGACAGGGAATAAGGCAGGGGTCTGGGAACGGAGCTTGGAACGGGACAGGGGACTGGGAATGGGACAGGGAATGAAGCAGGAGTCTGGGAACGGAGCTAGGAATGGGACAGGGAATAAGGCAGGGGTCTGGGAACGGAGCTTGGAACGGGACAGGGGACTGGGAATGGGACAGGGAATGAAGCAGGAGTCTGGGAACGGAGCTAGGAATGGGACAGGGAATGAGGCAGGGGTCTGGGAACGGAGCTTGGAACGGGACAGGGGATTGGGAACGAGGCTTGGAGCGGGGCAGGAGGCTGGGAATGGGGCCGGGAGCGGGACAGGGGGCTGGGAGCAGAGCTGGGATTGGGGCCGGGGGCTGGGAGCGGGGCTGGCCCCTGACACGGCGCCGTGTGGCCGCAGGACTCTCCTGCCCCGCCGTGCCCCAGCCCGGCCCCGCACTGTGGGCCGTGGCACTGGGGTGCGCAGCCCTGGCACCCGCTCGGGCATCGCCCCTGTGCCCCAGCACCGGCGCGGCGGTGCCGTGGGGAGCGGGGCAGCCCTGTGACACCCCGGCACGGGGAGAGGCAGGTGGGTCCCGCTGTCACACAGCACCCTGGGGTGTCCCAGTGCCTCAGCTCTGCCGTGTCCCGGATGCCCAGATCCCTCCTGAACCCCAGAGGCAGCTCTGAAAGCCCCTGCCAAGCTGGGCCGGTGTTTCCTGCTCCTCCGGAGTTGCAAAAAGTAGCTCCAGCGTGGGAGAGGCACATCCTGCTTTTGACAGCTACCAGCAGCCTTCCTCATCCTCCTCCTTCTCATCGTCCTCCTCCTCGCTGCCCGTGCCAGGCTTGCCAGCACTGAGGTGAGCACGCACCGAGCTGGCACGAAATCCAGGCTAATAAGCAAATGCAGTGGTGAGCTGCAGGCAGTATCACGCTGGCTTAAACATAAATGAGTGTTTAATTAGCAAGTCTGGCTCAGCCGGGGTCCACCCGCTGTTCTGTAATGTGTTTGTGCCCCACAGGCTGCTCCCACGCACAGCCCGGCCTGCTCTGGGTGCTGGGAGATGCTGGCTGGGTTTCGTTTGGCTGGAGGACCCCAGGGGTCTCTCCATGGCCCCCACACCGAGGGACAAACCCCGGACCAGGAGGAGGAGGTGCAGGTGCTGGAGCGTGGCCTGGCTTGGCAGGTTCTGGCAGCCCCGGGCTGCAGCCAGGGCAGAGTGACAGCAATGCCCGGCCAGTTCTGCTGCGCTCCCACAGCACCCCCAGACGGGTTGTTCCTGGCATCCATGGGATCACAGAATCACAGACTGCTTTGGGTTGGAAAGAACCCCAAAGACCACCCCATTCCTCCCCCTGCCATGGGCAGGGACACCTTCCACTATTCCAGGGTGCTCCAGCCTGGCCTTGGGCACTGCCAGGGATCCAGGGGCAGCCACGGCTGCTCTGGGCACCCTGTGCCAGGGCCTGCCCACCCTCACAGGGAACAATTCCTTCCCAATACCCCATCCAGCCCTGCCCTCTGGCAGTGGGAAGCCATTCCCTGTGTCCTGGCACTCTGTCCCTTGTCCCCAGTCCCTGTCCAGCTTTCCTGGAGCACCTTTAGGCCCTGGAAGAGGCTCTGAGCTCTCCCTGGAGCCTTCTCCTCTCCAGGTGAGCACCCCCAGCTCTCCCAGCCTTTCCCCTGCCTCTCTCCAACACTCGTGCTCGGCACAGTCCTTGCCATTGCTGCTGCTGCTGCTGCATCTCTGACACCCAGGTCCCACTGAAACGGGATGGTCACAGCGACAGCAGCTGCAACAAGTGACAAAACACCACCGGAGGCTGCGAGGGCGGCAGGAGAGCAGCACCGGACACCCGGCTGTCCGGCCGCTGTCCATCCGCTGTCCATCCTCTGTCCATCTGCTTCCTGGCACCCGCTGTCGGTGCTGCGGGAGGCGGGATGGCCCCGGACACACCCTGGAGCTCCGTGGAGAAGCAAGGCCGGGCTGCAGCAAGGACTGTCAGCTCAGGGAGCTGCCCTGGCACAGCAAATCCAGCATCAGGCAGGGACTGCACATCCCCAGGCTCGGAGCCAGCAGTGATCCAGCCTTAGAACCAATATTCTGTAGAACCACGGAATCATTTAGGTTGGAAAAGCTCTTTAAAATCGTTGAGTGCAACAGTTCCCCCAGCCCTGCCAAGGCTACCCCTAGGCCATGTCCCCAAGCACCACATCTGCACATCTTTTCAATCCCTCCAGGGATGGTGACTCCACCACTGCTCTGGGCAGTCTGTGCTGGTGCCTGACCACCATTTCCATGAAGAAAGGCTGGGATTTGGGGATTTGAAATCCCACATACACACTCTTTCTTGCACAAGGCCACCGCACCAGTGAGCACTGCCCTTGTGGGCACAAATGCCACCTGCAAGCCCAGCCCAGCTCAGCAGTGAAGGGTTAAGTGCCAGCCCAGCTCTGCGGGAAGCTTTCCTCTCCTCTTTGCCAAGGTTTAAATTTAGTCCCTGCATGAACCCAGAGGACTTGGGCATCGGGTTGCTCCGGGGCTGGCAGTGCTGGGGAGCACCTGCTGCTGCTGTGTCACGGCAAAAATTCCCCCAAAAGCTGGGACTGGGCTGCACCAGCAGCAGTTGGGGTGGGCAAGCTGCAGAGACCCTTGTGCCACCCCAGCCACTGGCTTGAGGTCTCCCCGAAAAAGACACATGGTTGTGGTCCACTGGTCAGCTCCTGTGAGTCCCAGGGGTGCTCCATGCCTGGGTTGATCCCAAGCCTTGGGTTTGCTCCTGGCCACTTGGATTAGATACGGGGGAGCTCCTGCTTGGGGTAGGGTGGGTTTTGGGGAAAGCCCAGTATGGACACACCCTTGCTGTGGCAAGGTGTGCAGTGGCACCAGGAAATGAGCTGTGGTGGGGGTGGAGCTGCAGCTCGGGACCGTTCCATGCCCTCAGCACTGGGAATGGGACATCCCCAGAGGGGTCTGCAGCTCCCCCAGCTCCGGGGCAGCCCAGGCCGCTCCTTGGGATCACACACTCGGGAGCTGTATGGGGTGCGGGGATGCCCTGGGCCCTGTCCCGCGGTTTGGGGAGAGCGGGGCGGGCTGAGGGGGCAGGGATGAGCCGGCGGCCCCCCGGCCGGTCCCCGAGGCTGGGGGCGGCGGTGGCATCCCTGCAATGCTCTTGGCATCGGCTGCCCCGGCTGGCGCTCGCTGAGTCCATGTGATCCGGGGCTTGCTCTGTGCCGCCGCCGGCTCCAGCCGCCGGGACGGCGAGGCAGCCAGAAGTCGAGCCAGCGGCCCCGGCACAGCGGCCC
>VXAZ01002917.1:79578-99671 GCA_013399875.1 Gymnorhina tibicen | reverse complement strand
GTGTGCGCCCCCCCCCCCCCCCCCAGCCTCTCCAGCTCGCTGGCGGAGGACGGCGGGCGGCCGCGGCGGTGGCCGGCGGGCGCCGGGGAGCCCCGGGGCGCGGCGACAGTTCTGCACGGCAGGATGGGCTGGCCCTTCCCCGCCGGCCTGGACGGGGAGCTGCTGGGCAAGGAGCAGTTCGAGTGCGTGGACGTGGAGCTGGAGAGCGGGGAGGCCAGGAAGGGCCACGGTAAGAAGAGGACGGTGCCCAAGCGCCAGATCCTGCTGAAGAGGAAGGAGAGGAAGGAGACTGGCTTTGGCCCCCGGGGGGATGGCCCAGCGCCCCAGCCCCCGGCCAGGAAGGAGCCCCCCAGCAAGGGCAGAGCCATCGGTGAGGACTTCAGGCTCAACTACCAGCAGTTCATGAAGGCGGCCTCCCTGGACGCCGGCACCGACAGGACCCGGGTGGCCTCGTGCCTGGTGAAAAACGTCCTGGCCAAGAAGATGCAGTACGAGCAGCGGATCAAGATGGAGCAGAAGGGGCTTCGGGGCAGCTCGACCTCCTCGGGGCCGTCCTCTGCCGGCACCGACCTGCTGGGGGATGGTCTGGAGGGCAAGTCCAGCTCGCTGTCCCGCTCGGACTGCAGCTTCTCGGCCGAGGACCTGCGGGGTGGCGGGATGCCGGTGGTCACGGCGGCCACGGGGAACGTGGCCAAGGGCGTGGTGCTGAGCGAGGCGACGAGGGAGACCGTCTGCAACCTGAGGAAGACGTTCAACGAGCTTAACCAGAGGATGAAGTACCGGGAGGTGCTGGAGGGCCGCTGGCTGCCCGCGGCCGCTGAGGAGCACACGTCGGAGAGTATCTGCTACCAGCGAGCCCGCGCCTTGTTCGAAGCCCAGCCTGGGGTGGGGAAGGTGCTGGATGTCGCCCCTCGGTTTGCGAGAGCGCCGAGACCGTGGCCCAGCTTGAAGGAGCGAGCCATCGGCCCCATCCACTCCCAGAGCCTCCCCTTCAAGGCCGAGAGCCGGGCGCTCCCCGCCGCCCCGCCGCGCCGCCACTTCGCCTCCTCCCGGGCGCAGGAGGTGAGGACGCTGCCGCAGAGCCAGCCAGAGAAGCCACCAGCAGTGCCCCGTCGGCCGCCCAGCCCCGGCATCCCGGCACCCCGGGGGTCCCCGCCAGCCGCGCCCCGCAAGCCAGAAGAGAAGGGGAAGGGGCGCGTCCCGCAGCCCCGGGACGTGCGCAAGCTGGTGAAGAGCAGCTACAGCCTCAAGTTCGGGACTGCCGGCGCCTCCCGCGGCACCGTGGCACCGGCCAGCAGCGGGGAGCCGCCCCCGGCCACTCCTCTGGTCATCCACTGCACCTCGGTCCGCCGGGAGCCAGCGCCGGAGCCGGCGGGCGAGGAGGTGCTGGCAGCCCCCGGCCGAGAGCCAGCCCCGGCGTGTGCCGAGCGGCCCGCAAAGCCCCCCGGCAGCCGGGCCGCGCCCTCCCACAGCTCGCCCATCAACATCACGAGGGTCCAGGCCACGCGGAGGGGAGCGGCCCCCACGGAGGAGCCGCCGGCATCGCCCCCGCGCCGGGAGCGGAGCGAGCTCAGGGTGCCACCACGGGCGCCGATGGCCGAGGGGGTGCCACACGTGGAGACCCATCTGCACGTCCTGGTGGGCCGGCCGTCCCCGGTGGCCAGGGAGAGCTCCCCGGCCCAGAGCAGCGCGGTGCTGCGGACAGAGAAGACCGTTCTCCTGCCTCTGCCGCCGCCGAGCCCCACGGAGGGGAAGGAGGTGCGCGGCCACGGCAGCAGCAGAGCGCTCCGCGCTNCGGAGGGCAGCGAAGGTTCCCCCGGGCGGCTGCCGGAGCGGAGGGAGGCCTGGGAGCACTCGCCGCAGTGGCCGGCGGCCACAGAGCCCTTCCCGCCTGCTGCCCCGGCGGAGAACTCCAACTACTTGGCAATCCCCGAGAGAGCCCCCAAATCCACGCTGATGCCAAAGCTGCCCTCGGTCCCCAACCCAGGCAGTGCATCCTTTGGGACCCCCTTTGTCCCCAGCCCGGCCAGCGCCTCTTTTGGGACTCCCTCAGCCCCCAACCCAGCCAGTGCACCCTTTGGGACCTCCATGGTCACCAACGTGACCAGCTCATCCTTTGGCTTCCCATCAGCCTCCAGCCTGGCCAGCACATCATTTGGGACCCCCTTGGTTTCCAACCCCAGCAAGTCTTTTGGGGCCCCTCTGGTCCCCAACCTGTGCAGCACATCCTTTGGGAACCCCTTGGTCCCTAATCCATCCAGTGCATCCTTTGGGAACCCCTTGGTCCCTAATCCATCCAGTGCATCCTTTGGGAACCCCTTGGTCCCCAATCCATCCTGCATATCCTTTGGGTCTCCGTTGGTCCCAAATCCATCCAGTGCATCCTTTGGGAACCCCTTGATCCCCAATCCATCCAGCATATCCTTTGGGTCCGCCTTGGTCCCAAATCCATCAAGTGCATCCTTTGGGTCTCCATTGGTCCCTAATCCATCCAGTGCATCATTTGGGAACGCCTTGGTCCCTAATCCATCCAGTGCATCCTTTGGGAACCCCTTGATCCCCAGCCCAGGCAGCTCCTCCTTTGGGTCCCCCTTGGTCACCAACCCAGTCCCCACTTCCCTTGGGCATCCATCAGTCTCCAACATGGCCAGCTCTTTCTTTGGATCCTCTTTTGTCCCCAACGCAGCCAACGCGCCCCTGGGAACTGGTGCCTATCCCCTTCCTGGTGGGGAAGTGCCCTGGAGCAAGCCCAGCCCTGATCCCCTCCTGCCCCGACCCCCCGAGGGCCCGGCTGCTGTGGAGCCCCCAGCCCAGCCCCACCTCGAGGATGCTCCTCATTTCCTCAGGAGGACCNCCCTCCTCGTTTCCTCAGGAGGACCGATGGCCCCGCGCCGAGCGGGAGGAGCAGGCAGAGCCCCCCCAAGCCCTTCTCCACCCCCCTGCCCCCCCAGCGGAGGATGCTCGTGGATCCCAGCAGCGGGAAGTGCTACTACATGGAGCCGCCGCGGCAGCCCCAGATGAAAACGCTCTACGACCCCGAGACCGGGCAGTACCTGGAGGTGCTGGTCCCACCGGTGGCATCACACACCGGTCTCTACCAGGCACCTTTCAACCCCCTGGTCATGTCCCCGGGGCTCTACGGCCCACCCTACGCACCCTACGGCGGCTTTTCGGGGCTCCCGGCACCGCCGCCCTCCGCGCCCTCGCCGCCGCACCCCGAGCTGCCGGCTGCCGACAACCCCGGCGTGCCCGGGACTCCCGGCTCTGCTCCCAAGGGCGAGGGGCCATCCTCTGCCGGGGGTCCCGACTGCGGCTACCTGGAGAGCCTGTACTACATCCCCACGGGGATGCGGGCCAGCCCCGGCCCCGAGCAGCCCCCGGCCCGCGCCAGCCCTGCCGCGCCCGAGAAGGGGTCTCTGCTCCGGATGTGATGGGAGGGACCCGTGCGGATGCCCCTTCCCATGGCCGGTCTTTAGCCCAAAGTCAGCATCACCCCTGGGAGAGCCCCCTGCCCACGGCTGAGCTGGCAAAGCGCCGAGGGGTAGCAGGCACTGGCTGGACCTCACTGGCTTCTCATGGAAACGGGGACGGAAAGGGTATTTTCCAGTGTGAGCACCTGGCAGCCCTGAAGGGGCTTGGAGGTGTGGGCCCCGGCCAGCAAAGGGACCATACAGGCCCTGCTTTCCCCTGTCCTGCCAGTCCCATCCCAAGGATGACCCGGGCTGGTTCACACAGGGGGGTGATCTCCTGGGCACCCCCAGACCCAGCTGCAGCACAGACACCCCAAAAGAGCAATAAAAATGCTGAAACAGCTTTAAATCTGCTTATTCATCCTGTGCTTGTGTGGTCTGTAAAGGGAGGTGAGGAGCTGAGGCACTTGGAACCTGCAGTCCCTCTGTCTGTCTTGGAGTGTCCACCCGAAAAATCCCAGTCCTTCGGAGCAGGAGGGGACTCTGCAGTCATCAGTGAGCCCTGAACCCCAAACCCCAGCCGTGAGTCCCAAACCACAACCATGGGCCCCAAATCCCGGTCCTGAGCCCCAAACCCCAGCCCGTGTATGTCCAGGAAGGATTTAAGTTGAGGAGAAGGGATCAGGAGTTACAGGACTGAGTTACAGCAAAAACCTCCCGGAGAGGGGGCACTCGGTCGGGGACACCCCCCACCCCCCCTTCCTGCCGTGACACCCGGGACGGACGGGCCGCCCCAGCCGGATGCAGGTGTGTGCTGGCCGCGCCTCAGCGCCGCTCGCTCGCTCGCCCCGGGGGGTTTATAGCCCGCCCCGGGGGGTTTATAGCCACCCCGCCCCTCCGCCCCGCACTTTCCGAGCGCGGCAGGATGCGGCCGGCGCTGGCAGCGTGGCTGGTGCTGAGCCTGCTTGGGGTGACAGGGGCCCAGGACACGTGCGGGGACCCCCCAGCCCCCACGTCCCGCTCGGTCCCTGCGCCCCAGCTCAGCCCCGAGGAGCGGCTCTCGCCCCACATGCCCGAGTCCCTGCGCTGCGATGCCTGCCACGCCATCGCCTTCCAGGTGGGGACCGGGGACACGCACCCCAAAAGCGGAGTGAGAACCCTTGTGGAGATGCGTCAGCCTGGGGAGATGCTGCTGGCTCCCTTGGGGCACGCCACTGATGGGTGTTCCTTATCGGCACCTTAAAAAGCCTTTTGGGGCTCCTCATGGACCCTCTAACCCGTGCAGATGTGCTTCCGCTGCTGGGGCCGCATGGAAAGGGGTGCAGACCCCAGCCCCGCTCGGGAGCTGGGTCATGGACAGGCTGCCACCCTCACTGCCCGGATTCTGCCTTTTTTCACCTCAGATTGAGGAGCAGCTGCGCAAGGCAGAGGGGAAGGTGGGCAAGAAGGCGCTGAAGGAGTCGGACTACATAGAGGTGCTGGAGAGGAGCTGCTCACAGGACTGGGAGAGGTGAGCGGGATGTCACCGGGGATGGGGGTGTCCCCAGGGGTCGGAATGTCCCAAGGATGGCGGTGCCCCAGGGATCAGAGTGCCCCCGGGGCTGTCCCCAGGTATAGGGGTGTCCCCAGCGACCATTTTCCCTCCAACCCCCCCTCTCCCCGCAGTTACGGGGTGCTGGAGCTGGACGGGGAGAAGCGGCTGTCGGGGCCGGGGCTGCCCAGGAAGCAGTCCCTGAGCGTGATGGTGTCGGGGGGACCGTGGCCGAGCAGGTGAGTCGGGGGTCTGGCGGTGCAGCGGGCCCGGGCGCTGTCCCCTCGCCTCCAGGTGACCCCCGCGGCTCCTCGCAGGCTCTCCAAGCTGTGCCACGGCTACGTGGGCGAGCAGGGCGAGGCGCAGATCTACGGGGCGCACCGGCGGGGCCCGGCCGCGCTGCGGCAGCTGCTGTGCCACGGGGACAAGGGACCCTGCGCCGGCCGCAAGGACCGCCCGGACCCCCCCAAGGCGCTGCAGAACGAGCTGTAGCCCCGGCGCGGTTAATGCTTAATGCCCCGGTGACCTTCGGAGCCGACTTCGTCCCCAGCGGGAGCCGACACGTGTCGGGAGGTGGGCGCCTTCCCGGTGTCGCCTGTCACCGATGTCGCCGCTGTCGCTCGACGCCCGGCCCCGGCCGTGCCGGCAGCAGCGCGGACTCCGTCCGGGCGAGCCGGGAATTACTCTGTAACCCGCGGGCTCTAATGTTTCACCACGGCGCTGCTCCGGGCAGGTGCAGCCCCAATTAAAGGAGTTAATGGCTGATCCGCGCCGGGGCTGCGCGCCCTGGTTTCACAACCCCCAGCCAATGGCCGCCCTCCCGCCCGCCGCCTCTGCCACCGCCACCGCCCGGCCGGTGACTAAAGTCCTTCCCACGGCCATAAAACCCCCCCGAGCAGGGACATCGCCGCCGGGGACGCGTCGCCGGAGGATGGGGACCCGCTCGGGAGACCTGGCTCAGCCCCAGGTGAACGCAGGCGCCGTCCCTGTCCCCATCCCCATCCCTTCCTCGGTGTCATCCCAGGGCGGTGGGGAGGGAAGTGGTCGCCAGGGACACTGACCCCAGCGATGGCCAGCTCAGGGTCAGGATGCCCTACAGGGGCTGGCAACGGCCGGGATGAGTCTGGGGGCTGCGGTGAATCCCGGGGCAAAGTTGAACACGCTGGGACTGGCTGTGCCACCTTTCCCCGCACCTGCAGTGGGGATCCCCCTCCAGGAACAAACTCCCACGTAGGGACCAGGGGGTTCGGCAGCCCAGACCCCTCTTGGGGGTCAGAGCCGGCAGCGGGTGGGACTGAGCGGGCACACGTGCTGAGCCACGGCCCGGTGTCACCCGCGTCGCCCAGGGCAGAGCCCAGCCCCTTTCCCGTGGGACACCTGGGTCCGCACTGACCCAGCTCCCACCTCGTCCTCACTGCCAGAATGGGAACGTGGCTCTGGCCCCCGCTGGCTCCCCGCAGACCCCTGGGAAGGAGCTGCCTGCGGCGGGCAGGGTGAGTACCGGGACACCCATCCTGGCGGGCAGCACCACACCCCAAACCCATCTGTAACACACCTGCGGATGGAGACCGCCCCGCCGGGGCCCCTCCCAGCCCTGAGGGGGCTCCCGTGGGGCAGGGTGGAGCGCCCGTCCCTGCACGCAGCCCCAGGGTGAGACAGGCTGAGCTGTGCCCCGCCACAGCAGGACCCCGGGGCGGGCACCAGGCCCCCCCGGCCGGAGGTGGACATGCTCTACAGGATCGAGGACGTGCCCCCCTGGTACCTCTGCATCCTGCTCGGCTTCCAGGTACAGCCTGGGAAGTGTCAGACCCCAAGTCCCCGCTCCCCGCGGTGTGGGGCACCCCCCAGCCCGGCTGAGCCCCCCCTCGCCCCCCAGCACTACCTGACCTGCTTCAGCGGCACCATCGCCGTCCCCTTCCTGCTGGCCGAGAGCCTGTGCGTGGGCAAGGACCAGCTCACGGTCAGCTACCTCATCGGCACCATCTTCACCTGCGTGGGCATCACCACCCTCATCCAGACCACCGTGGGCATCAGGTAGAGCCGCGGCCCCGGCGGGACCCCCTGCCCAGCCCCGGGCCCGGGCGCAGGCATCCCTCTCGTCCCCCCCAGGCTGCCCCTCTTCCAGGCGAGCGCGCTGGCCTTCCTCGTCCCCGCCAAGTCCATCCTGGCCCTGGAGAAGTGGCGATGCCCACCTGAAGGTGAGGGCAGGGGGCTGCAGAGGGTGTCCAGTCTCTCGCCGCCCCCCGGGACCACCTCACCCCCCTTCATCCCCAGAGCAGATCTACGGCAACTGGTCACTGCCGCTCAACACGTCCCACATCTGGCAGCCCCGCATGCGAGAGGTACATCCCGCCACCACCCCCGGGGCACCCAGGCTCCCAGCAGGCTGCTGACGCCCTCTCCTGCACCTCTGCGTGCCCTGCAGATCCAGGGGGCCATCATAGTGTCCAGCCTGGTGGAAGTGGTCATCGGGCTGCTGGGGTTCCCCGGGGCACTGCTCAGCTACATCGGGCCGCTGACCGTCACCCCCACCGTGTCCCTCATCGGACTCTCCGTCTTCCAGGCGGCTGGTGACCGGGCTGGCTCCCACTGGGGCATCTCCGTGCTGTACGGCATGGGGACACGGGGGCAGGGGGACAGGGTTATCCAACATGGAGCCAGGAGGATGTCCAGGGCACGAGGGATCCCGTCTCTCTCTCTCCCCACAGGACCATCGTCCTGATTGTCCTGTTTGCCCAGTACCTGCGGCAGGTCGCCATCTGCCTGCCCGGCTACCGGCGGGGCCACGGCTTTGTCCTGCTCCGCATCCAGATCTTCAAGATGTTCCCGGTAGGGACTGGCTGAGGGCGAGCTAGGGCGGCCCCAAATTCCCCCCTGTACCCACACGTGGGCTCGGGAGCGATGCGGGAACGTCCCGGTGTGTGCCCCGCAGATCATCCTGGCCATCATGCTGGTGTGGCTGATCTGCTACGTGCTGACCCTCACCGGAGTCTTCCCCAGCCAGCCCGAGGAGTACGGGTACAGGGCCAGGACGGACGCCCGGGGCGAGATCCTGTCCGTGGCACCCTGGTTCCGCGTCCCCTACCCCTGTGAGTGCCCGGCAGCCCCGCGGCGCTCTGGGGCCCCCATGCCCCTTTGCCCTGGGAGATGTGGGGACCTGGTGCAGCATCACCGGGGCAGGGGAGCACCCCCCGGGGGACCCAAAGTGGCACCGGTGA
The DNA here is from genome assembly GCA_013399875.1 of Gymnorhina tibicen. NCBI lineage: Eukaryota > Metazoa > Chordata > Aves > Passeriformes > Artamidae > Gymnorhina > Gymnorhina tibicen. Next base: position 91,512 of record VXAZ01002917.1, on the reverse strand, counting down.
GCACCGGGTGGGGGGTCCTGGGCTGTCCCCAGCCCTGACCTTCTCTGCCCCCCGGACAGGCCAGTGGGGGCTGCCCACGGTGACCTCAGCGGCCGTGCTGGGCATGTTCAGTGCCACGCTGGCGGGCATCATCGAGTCCATCGGGGACTACTACTCCTGTGCCCGGCTGGCCGGAGCGCCCCCGCCCCCTGTGCACGCCATTAACAGGTACAGCCAGCTGTTCCCCCCTCCACGGTTCCCCACTCTCACCGTGGCATCCCTGGAGACCGGTCAGGGATGCTGCAGGAGCGTGGGATGGGAACCAGCCCGACCGTGTTGTTCCCCAGGGGCATTTTCACCGAGGGCATCTCCTGCATCATCGCGGGGCTGCTGGGAACCGGCAACGGCTCCACGTCCTCCAGCCCCAACATCGGCGTCCTGGGCATCACCAAGGTACCGGGGCCGGGGAGGCTCCCGGCTCGGCCGGGGGGGCACAGGCGCCGTCACCCGCTGCCGGTGTCTCTGCGCAGGTGGGGAGCAGGAGGGTGATCCAGTACGGCGCCGGGATCATGCTCGTGCTGGGCACCGTCGGCAAGTTCACGGCGCTCTTCGCCTCCCTGCCCGACCCCGTCCTCGGCGGGATGTTCTGCACCTTATTCGGTAACTGTCCCCCCCCAAACCCGGAGCGCTGCTCTCGGCGGCGCCGGGCCACGTCCCCGCAGCTTCGGGGGCTGGTGAGCCCGAGGGATGCAGGGAGGGTTTGGGGCGAGCCGGGGCCGCCTCCTCGCAGCCTCACCGCGATGCCCGGCCAGAGCGGGCACCTCCGCCTGCATCGCCCCGTCTCTGCCGGCAGGAATGATCACGGCCGTCGGCCTCTCCAACCTGCAGTTCGTCGACATGAACTCCTCCCGAAACCTCTTCGTGCTGGGCTTTGCCATGTTTTTCGGGCTGACGCTGCCGAACTACCTGGATTCCCACCCCGGGGCCATTAACACAGGTACCGCCCGCCACGAAGAGCCGCGGTTTTGGGAGTGTAGGGAGAGAGGAGGGCAGGCCTCCCGGCGCTCGCCCACCCCGGGGGGAGCAGCTGGGAAATCCGGCTCCTCACGGCACCCCCGGCTCCGTCCCGCGCTCTCGCAGGTGTCCCCGAGCTGGACCAGATCCTGACGGTGCTGCTGACCACGGAGATGTTCGTCGGGGGGACCATTGCCTTCGTCCTGGACAACACCATCCCGGGTAACCGCGGCACAGGGGCCGGGGAGGGCGAAGCGGCGGGGCTGGGGCAGATTCCCGCTGATTTAGAGCCGCCAGAGGGGATGGCGGGGTCGGGGGGGTGACACCGGACATCCCCGCAGGGACACAGGAGGAGCGAGGGCTGGTGCAGTGGAAGGCAGGAGCGCACTCGGACAGCACGAGCAGCGCCAGCCTGAGGAGCTACGACTTCCCCTTCGGGATGGGCGCGGTGCGGCGGAGCCGCTGGCTCAGGAACGTGCCCATCTGCCCGGTGTTCACCGGGTTCAGGGCCCGGGCGAGGGGCGGGGGCGCGGCGGCCGCAGAGGGGCCGGGCACAGACGGGGGCTCGGTGTGCACCAAGGTCTGAGCGAGGGGAGGGTCCCGGGAGGGCCCCGCCCCAGCGCCGGAGGAGCCGAGCCGAGCTGCCCGGGGGCTGTCGGGGTTCGGTAGCACCCACCAAGGCCAAAGCCAAGGCTTCTGGTGCTCGGCTCGAACGCGGGGCTAGGGAAACACAGCGCTGCTCTTGGGGGCATCCCGAGCTCCGGGATACAGCCTGGGGACCGCCACCCCGGGCCATGCTCCACCCGAAGCTTTGGCCGGCTGAGGCTCGTCCTTGCTGAAGCCCGTCAGCCACATCGGAGCCAGCCGGGGCCCTGGGGCCACCAGTTCCCACCCGGGGCCACGGATTTTCACGCCGTGCCCTCGGCTCCGCAGGGTGACCCAGCGGCTGGCACGGGCTCTGCGTGGGGCAGTGTCCAGACCAGCGTTAGGATGCCTAATTTAAGACTACTCATTAAAAATGATAAAATATTCAAGCGCACGTGCCCTGGCAGTGTCTCTGCTGCCTCCTGCACCATTCCCTTGTCCTTTGAGCACTGCAAAGGCGTCAGCACCTTTGACCATACTCCCCCCTGGGCTGCCAGACACGGAGACATGCTGGATTTCTTCCAAGTGGGCTCTGCCTGAACCCGGTGCCACGGGAGAGGCAGCTCAGCACAAGCCCTTGGCAAACCCTTCCTGCTCCGGGAGCTCTGGAGCGCTGGCTCTGTCCCGGCTGTGCTGGTGACAGCACCTCGTGCCACTGGGGTGTTCTCCGCTGCAGGCACAGAGGTGGCTGACCCCCAACGCAGCGGGGTCAGGCCAGTCCTGGGCCTGGATTTAGCGCCAAATTTGAGCTGAGGCAACATTGCACAACCCCATCACAGCCCATGGTGGCACCGCCACACACTCGCTCCCCAGCCTGAGCAGGGAGAGAAGTGAGAAAATCTGTTAAAAATGAAGATGAGGGGAAAAAAAAATTCCCAATTTAAAATAAACCCCAAGGGATGCAAATACAACAGCTCCGCACCTCCCACGAGCACCAGCCAGGCTCTGAGGCCTCTCTTCCGCTGCTGTCCTGGTGCTGGGGCCGAGCACAGTGTTACAGTGTGTGACAGCTCTCTGGCCAGCTGAGTTACAGTGTGTGACACCTCTCTGGCCAGCTGGGTCCCCTCCCATTTCCTTGTCCTCCCAGCCCACCCGCTGGGGCTGGAGCAGGAGCGAGAGGAGGCCTGGGCGCTGTGCAGGTGCCACTCAGCACCGGGTGCCGCCACCTCTGCTGCTCTCACAGCCCAAAGCCGGCAGGGCAGGGGCTGCCATGGACAGCGGCAGCTCCTCCCCAGTGAACATCCCAGTGCTACGGGATGCAGGAGAGGGATAACCCCAGCGCCAGGAGAGCAGCCCACGGCCGGGCTGGCTGCTCCGCATGCTGGCTCCTGGCTGCTGCACTCCGTTGCCAGCGCCCCGAGGTGACGGCGGCCAGGCCGAAGCCCACGGACCAACTGCAGCCACGCGGGACTCGCTGGTGGAACTCCCACTGCAGATAAAAATCAGCTGTGTGTTATTCGCTGACCTTTTTCTTTAGGCGCTCGAGTCTAAGCTCTCCCGGGTCAGTGGAAATCCTGGAGCAGTGCTGGCAGGTCGAGGAAGGCCAGCTCTGTGCACGGGAGGCGAAGGCAGCGCCCAGCACGGAGCCCGGGGTAACGCGTTAGCATTTCACAGAGCAACAGCAACCGGGGCTGGTGTGGCTGAGCCCCCCCGGAGGGAGAGGCTCCTCCCTGGTTCTGCTGCAGGGCAGCACCTGCGGGAAGGCCCTGCCTCACCCTGCCCGTCCTGCAGCTCCAGCTGCTCCCCTTCGGTTCAATCGGAGCTTAACAAGGCGATATTAACAGCGGGCCGGGCTGTCCTGAGCAGGGCCAGGGGTTGGGCTCGATCCTGGTGGGTCCAACTCAGCATATTCCATGAAAAAAGAGGGGATGGGGCTGGAGAGGCTGTGGCAGCCACCCCTGGACGCGGCAGCTGCGGGGTTCCTGTGCCAAGCACCAGGCAGCGGCGGTGTAGTGCCAGCAGCTGCTCCCAGAGCTGCCAGCAGGGCCGAGCTGGGAACAGCCACAGGGAAAATGAAGGGAGGGCGTGGAGTGGGAGGAGAGGAATAAATTCCCGTCCCTGGAAGTGTCTGAGGCCAGGCTGGAGGGGGCTTGGAGCAGCCTGGGACAGTGGAAGGTGTCCCTGCCCGTGGAACTGGATCTCTGAAGTCTCTTCCAACCCAAAGCAGTCTCTGGTTCCATGGAGTCCAGCTTCAGCCAGGATCCCGGGCCATTGGGTTCCTTCCAGGCTGGCATCCGCAGTGCCAGCTCTGTCCTCCACACGCTGCCAAGCGAGTTCCCGTGCGAGATGCCCAGTTATGAGACAGCCACCACATCAGTTCTACTATTATTTATTTTTTTAAATATTTTTGAAAAAATATAATTTTTTTACAATATTTTCAACTTAAACACTATTCACACTGAACACGTATGGCAGCTTAACCTACCCAAATATGAAGTTTAAGAAGCCAAAACTGTTCTAGCTTTATTAAAAGAAAAAAAAAAAAATAGAACAACCAAAAACCAAAAAAACAAAAAGTTGTTGTGCTGTAGACTATTGTGTAGTGATGATTAAACAAAGCAAGGGAAAAGCACCACTCAAATCACTAATGCTGGGGGTTGCCTGGTTAAATCCAGCTATGGAAAGTCGGATGCTGAGAGTTACATAGGCAGTGCTATGTACGGCGCCCGTTCCTGGAAGGAACTGTGATGGAGCTCACATCTCCTCGGACTGCACGGGGAAGGGGAAGGCTTCTAACGTGATCACACACTGCAAAGGACAGGGAACTGCTTCCTCCCAGTCGCGTGGATGTTAGCTCAGTAGCTGAGATCTACGACTCTGTACAGGTCTGTAAGATTTGGGTTAAGCTCGCGCTGCTTCCCGGGATCATGATGTTTTGTAAGGGGGGAAATTAACGTTAGTAATAACACTGATACCTCAAAGGAAAGTTAGCAAATTTGCATAACAATCAGATCTCCTCACTTTCACTTGGAAGTTAAGGCATTATCAGGTGCAAGCTAGCACCAGTTAACACATCTTTAGTTAAAAACAGACCATTCACCGCAAATTCCAAGTCCTGTTTAAAAAGTCAGAGTCTGCAGAAGGTTTTATTAACGTGGTACTGTGTCTCAACTTGACTGGTGCTTCTTACCTCACTGCCTCCTTCGCACAGAGCCAGGGCCCAATTATGTTTCCATTAAACTTTTGACAGATTTACTTAATAACAGTCTCAGCACTTTTATTGAGCATGCAAGACTAACAAAACTTTGGCAATGCATAAGTGTAACACAGTGACAAGAAGAGAGAGCTTTTACAATTAAATCTTCTAATACTGGCTTCACAGTGTGGAAATTGTGCTACATCCACCAAAAGAGGGCCCAGTCTACTCAAATGTTTAAGTACTTCACCCCAGGAACAAACTCCTTTGCGTTTGGATTCAGATTACTCTTGACCTGAGGAAGGGAAGAACAGAAATCGAGGTGAATCATTATTTTCAGCTTCCATTTTCAAGCTGAAGACAATTAGAGGCAAAGGTTTATGGACTTAGAGTAACAATCAGGTACACAATAGGCTTCCTACATTTATCAGCAGTCTATAATCCCTAGAAAAGCCCATTCCTCTGTGCTACTCCCTGAATTATCCAATCTTCCTTAGCCCCACCTTAAGTTTCAGTTGGATGAGGGCTCAGGAATACGCAGCAAACCACAGGCATCCACCGAACACAGCAGCTTCCCCTCATGCTGAAATAGCCTTTTCTCAAGTTGAGCTGTTAAAACGTGCCATGAGGTTTTTAAGTTTTGCTTATTTAAGCAAGAGGTGACTTGTTCCAGGAACTTCAGCCACTTCTGGGAATTTCATGAGTAGGAGCACTGTACTGATTTTTTACAGTCTGTGACTCCCCTGTCCTCCCCCTTGGCAAGCTGCTGCTGCTCAGTGTCCTGCAGTTAGACGTGGGCACCAGCACCTCCAAAAGCAGCTCTTTATCACAAAGAAATGGAGGATTAGGCTTTTCTGATCTTCATTGAGTCTGAAACTGCTGCCTGCAGCTGCTTCAGCTTGGAAAAGTCAGGGTCTGCATCTGAACCTCAGAGCAGTTGTGTGACAGGATGGTGTGGGGTCTGTGCTCTGTACGAGCAGCTTTGGGTTCTGTGAGGGAAAATAAGCACACGCTGCCCTTTCCTTTGAGCTGAGCTCTGGACAGAAGTCAGACGGCAAAAGAGGGAAATGATCACAGTTTGGCTGCTTTCCCCTTCCCTAGAGTTGCTAAGGGATCTGCTGTGGTTCTCTCAATCCCAACCAGACCTCGGGACAGGGCTCGGACCAGCCCAACGTGTCAGTGCTGGCAGATGCCCAGTGACCCTTTCGCAGCCCCAGCTCCACTCAGTGCCCTTCTTTCATAACATCCCACCCACTCTTGAACGTGTGCCATGCACTGGGCAAGGCTCCACGTGGGTATGAAGAAACCCACCCAACAGGTCACATCTCATGAGGACACATCCCTTCCCACCCACCCTGCACAGCCAGGCAGGGTTTAACAGGCTCCTTCCTGCTGAAAGGATTTTCTCCTGCCATTAGCAGCAACAAGCCCCAGCCTTGGACAAAGACCCAAGCTTCAGAAAAAGGATGAGAAGCTGAACTTACCACCAGATCCTCCAGCGATGAGCTGTCACTGATAACAAGGTCATTGAACTGGTCCTGGATTTGATCCATTGTTTGTGGGAGATCACGGGCTGGAATAAACCATTCATGCTCCTCCTCTTCTTCCAGCATCTCCTGGAAACAGCGCTCAATAAATTCTTCTTCCCACAACTCCTCTTCGATCTGTGCAGTGAAAAGAAACTGTTTCAGCAACAAATCTACTGTGAGCTCACGGGGTTTTTTACTCCCAGGTGTGTGCACCCAGCTGACCTTCCCAGCTATCCAACAGGACCCCAGCCTAGCACCATGTCCATGCAGCAGGAAGGACATCAGTGCTTCGTCCCAAGGATTGGGGCTGCAGCTGAAAGGGAATGGCAGGAGAACCCCCCCAGCCCCAAATGTTTCGTCTGCAGCTTGTTATGACCTAAAGGAAAAGGAAAATGTTGGTCCCAAGCAAAAATTGCAGCTGTACCAACTAGCCTGGACTGAGCTCGCTGCAAGTATGAGGAAGGGAACGGTGCCAACACACAGAGCCAGGAAACACTCCCCAGGAAAGCATCCTACGGGACTCCTGGGGAAAAAATAACCACTGCCTGTCACCTGGAACAAGCAGCCTCTCCTTGGCTGTCGGTGTGTGCTCACGCACTGTGGCTCTCCTTGGGAACCCCACCTGATCCCAGCAGCTGTCAGGAATGCAGCCCTGCTGTCCTGGGAGCAGGACAAACCAACCCATGCAGAACTGACACGCAGTGCAGAGATTAAAGCAGTTTTCCTTGGTTGTTCAGTAAACAAGCTTTGGAAGGAGTTCATCCTACAAATTTTCCATGCCCTGCATCGCAGTGTTTAAGAGAGGAAAGCAGGGAAACAGAAGCTGGTGTGAATGACTTGCCCAGACTCAAGGGAACGGAAAAATGATTCAGGACAGATTTAGAAGTTCAGTCAGTGGAAGCTCAAACAAGTTTTCCCATCTACCCTTTGCTCTGAAATCAAACACCTCCTCAGTCCTGGAGTGGAAATTCAGTTACCACAAACCAAATCAAAAACATTAACACCACGTATCAGGGCTGCTGTGCAATCTGGTCCTTTGCCCTTGAGGCAAACACACCCACGAGCTCATCTGGTGCTCTGGGGAACAGGGACTCATCCCCTCGTGCTCCGAGCCACCGCCCAGGCACTCCAGAAGTACTGAACGCTGACTCAGTGCTATCCCAGAGCAGCACTCCAGCCTGGATGGCACTTCCAGGAGGCACTGCCTCCCTCCTGCCGTGGGCACACAGCCACAGGCTCCGGTTACACAGGGCTTGTCCGGCTCCAGGGGCTTGGTTACAGGCCTGTACCCCTGCAGGTGCCTCCATGGCAGCTCCACGAGTACTAAATAACATTTAATTCCCCAAATAGCTGGAAATTAGGACCGCCTGTTCATATTTTCCAGCTCCAGTTTAACTTGCTCAGGCTCCCAGAGGGCTGTGTCTGTAGCAGCAGGTGACCAGGCTGCCTCAGGTGTTTGTCTGCCTGAGCACGACCCTTCTCCCCTCACACTCCCACCTTTCCTCTGCTCTGACAACGGAATCTGTGCCTGAAAAATGGCACAACTCTCGGCTCCTTCCCAGAGAACTACACCCCCTGTATGCCAACTGTGGTACAGCTCCCAGGGGGAAGGAGCCACCAACGGGAAACAATGCACGAGAGAACGGAGGCTCTGTGAGCAAACCCGACTCTGAACGAGCTCAGTGCTGCTGGCACCCTGCGGATCCAGTGCTGGCGGCTCAGCCCCTGGCACAGCCACAGCTGCTGGAGCACAGGCAGCAGCTCTGGAGCGCACAGAGCAAGCTGGGAATGGGAAAGGGGTGTGGAAAGAGGTGGCGGAGTCCCAGCCTCCGCAGGAGCGGGAGAGAAAAGGGTGACAGATGCAAGGTGGCAGAGGAAGGTGAGGCTTCCTTCCCACCCGATGGAGAAGGGAGCTGTAAGACTCAGGTATTACAGTGAGTGGGCCTGTCACCCCGCAGCTCTGTCATCCTGCAGCTCTGGGGAGCAGCAGCGCTGTTCCCAAGGCAGGTGTGCACCTGGAATTCCCCAGCTCAGCACGAGGACACTCGGCGTGTCCGCACACGAACGCCTCCCGGGCCAGCCCTTCCCAAGTGCCACGTACATCTGTCAACTCTCTTCTCTCCCCTCCCTCCTGCAGAAGCAGGGAATTAATGGATACATTAGAATGTGCTGCACTTCCTGCATTTTCCACCAGGACTACAGAAGATCAGCATTTAGTGTCAGAGAAAGGGAGACCCGTCTGTTCCCCAGGATCACTCCAGAGAGCCGATCTAAAACTTCCTCTCCAAAGAGCTGTCAGTGTCAGAGCCCAGCTCTGTCCCCTCAGCTGGGAAGTGACAAAGGACAGACGGGACACTGAAAGCAGGGAATGACTTGCCTGCCTGTTAAACTCCTCTTCGTTCTCCATCCACATGTACTCGGCAAAGGGGTTGTCATCCTCGTGGGAGTGCCCGTTGATGATCACATCCTCGCTGATGATGCTGGGGCTGGTACTGCTGCGACTCGGGTCCTTCATGGCTGCCACTCCGATCCCAAACCTGCAACTGAGGGCAGCAATTACAGACGTGCAGATTCCTCATTCCCTGCCTCTGCACAAGCCCAGCCCCAGGGAAGGGAGGCTGCACCTGCACTCGGAGGCTCCAGGCAGCCTTGCCCCGACTGCAGCAGAGCTCTGAGATCACAACAAGGAACAGTATCAGAAGCACCGTTCCCATTGTGTGCGGATTCCAGGGACAAATTAATTTCCCAAACTGAACCTCACCAAAGCCAAGCACCATGGCCAATGAAAAGTGACAGGAAAAAACAGGAAGCACACAGACTTGCCAGTAGGAAAATATCTAAGGCACCATTCAAAAGGAGGATTTGTTTTCCAAAGCACTTTAAAGTGTTGTGTGTGATGGCACGAGCCAGGTTTCACAGCCCCTTCCTGCTGGGAAACCTTGCAGGGAGCAGAAACCATGAGGAACTGACCCTGCACAGGGCCACCTGGAAATCTGTGTGTTCTGAGGTGAGACAACACTGCTGCCCTTCCTGTACCACGCTCAAGTACACAGATCAACACTGGAAAAGCTGAGTATTTGCTGGATACTAACACTGGTAGTATCAATTTTCTTCAAACAGTATGCAAAGTGAGACAATGTCTTCAAAAAAATGACCTAAAAAAAGCCTGACCAAAAAATCCAAGACTCAAGTCAAATTTGAATGTTTTTCTCATGTTAAAATTCACAATGAAAGTTGCAGCAGCGAGTGAAAATATTTTTATTTTATTCTCAAAACAACACTTTAGCTTGTTGTCTGCATATCAAAGAGCGACTTCTCCAGAGAAGAGGGTATCAAAATACAGCCTTGTTGTTATTAGAGTACAAGGGCTTATCACCCAGCACCTCACATTTTCTCTTTGCATTCCAGTTGGTTCTGTTATTTAGGGAATTAATGCAAGTTTTGGTTCAAAACTCTTGATAGCACCAGCTAAAAACCTGCCGCATCCAAGTGAGCAATTAGGAAAAGCACAAAGAAGAAGGAACCTGCCTGGCTTGCTCTGTTCCAGGTTTTTAAATCAAAGGCAAACCCCAGCATGGAAGTCACTGCAGCTCCCTGGGAAGTGCCATGAATGGGAGCAGATCCCGTGTACTCTGCTGTGTATTCCACCACGGGAAAACAGGTTCTTTTTGATGTTCTTTCAAAACAAACTTGCTAAGGGTTACTGGCAGCATTTACATAAAACAGGAAAGGTTGCATTTAACACCCCGACTGAAGCTTGAAATTGCTTTAAGCCACTTCAGCTGTTTCCAAGCCAATACACGGGATGGAGTACAGGAAATACAGCCCCAAAAGCCTGATTACTTTTTTTTCCCCCTTTTTACTGGCATGTGTTTTCACCTTCTCTTTTGTGGAGCTAGTCTTGATATTACTATTTTCCTGAAGGTAACTGCCTCAGCAGTGAGAAACTCAGGCAGCTTCTGCACAAAGGTGATTGTACCCAGACAACTCCAGAAAGGTAAAAACAATTTAAAAAACCAACCCAAACCCAACAAACCAACCCTACTTGTTTGTGCAAAACCTTGGAAGGTTAATTTGTTGAATCATGGGCCAGCTTTCCCATTTCTGAAGCATTCCCACTGGACACAAGCTCCAGCTTTAGGAGGGAGGAAAGGCAAGTCCAGCTTGGACCAAACCAGCTTTGTCCACCACTGCCCAAGGATGATGGGGATCATCTTCGAGAAGGACCCAGCCTGAATATCTGAAGTTTATCTGGTGAAGCCCTCAGTCCGTTCTTGCTTTTCCCACAGGGCAACATGCCAACACTCACTGATCCTGCAGGAACGGTGAGGAAGCCCCAGGCCAGCCCCTCACTCGCAGCACTCCTGATTTCATTTTCTGCAGCTGCCAACAGAACAAATAAACCTGCCCATTTCTCCACTTCAAGACACACACCAGGTTTCCGTGCTCACGTGTGGGGACAAGATCAGTCTCGTTTCACCAGTACTGGATACAACCTTTTCAGTCAGGGAATTCTGAGGGGGAGAGCCAAATGCCACCTCAGTCTTGCAAAAAGTCCCAATCTAAGCAGGCTGCTGCAGGAAACAAGCCCCGGTGCCAGGCTACACTGCTGCTGGGAATAAAAATAACCCATTTTCCATCTGGGAGTAGGTGGGAAGCAGAGGAGCTCAAAGCTCCTCACACTAGAAGAGGAAATATAACATTGGCAGTGCTAAGGAACAGAAAAGAGGGAGAATTCTGCCACGGTGACACACTGCGAGGTTCTGACCCAAGTTCCTCTGGGATTTTGGTGCGGAGTGGGGGTGATGGAGCAAGCACACCGCAAGTGCATAAGGAAAGACGCTTAAAAAAAAAGGATTTTTATCTTAGGAATGAAGTCAGAAATTAAAAATCCTGTAACAACATGCCTTCAGTTAACCCTGAGTTGTCTTCTGTATGGAGTGTGGAGCTTGTTACTCCAGAACATCACTAAGGCCCATTAATTCACCCATTTCCCTGAATTTTGCTGCGGTTACAGCCATGAAGAGCCCTTGACCGACCATCATTAAAATTCAGAGCTTTGTGACTGAAGAGCCTGCATTTAAAACCCAGTCACGAAAGAAGATTATCCACTGCCTTCTCCGGAGGTGAGGTCAGGCCTAATTCCATGCAGCAACCCCAGGTCCTTACCCGTGACAGAAAAAAAAATGAGGAGAACAATTAGGTAAAAAAATTACGATATTTGCTTTAAGCACCCAGAACCACGAGCGATGGTTTTAGGGGGAGCTGAAGATTAAGAGAAGCTGTTTTAGAGCAGCTCGTGCAGGAGTCAGTGACTTGTTTATCACCCGATGCTTCCCCCTGCGAGTCGGCAGCACCGGCCCAGCTCCTCCTTATCTATCGAGATTAGCACACGGCTCTTATCAGTGGAGCTGATTACACCCGTCTAATAATTATACTCGCCTACTAAACAGATTTCTTAATCAAATTCACGCGGGACGCCAGCGCTATCTGATATAAACGCTTCCAAGTGCTGCGCTGGAGGTTACCGAACGCAGCCGCCTCCTTCGCGCGGGGCTAAGGCGGGGGTTGTGGCCGGACCCCGCTGCCGGGGCCATGTTTCGGTAGCAGCGGGGCCCCGCCGGGCCCAGG
>VXAZ01002917.1:50822-79205 GCA_013399875.1 Gymnorhina tibicen | reverse complement strand
GGCGGCGCGCTGCACGCCGGGACGCGTAGTCTTTTCCCGCCTCCTGGCGCGCGGCATGCCGGGAGGCGTAGTCCCGCGCGGCACCTGGCGGCCATTTCGCGCGGCGGCGCGGGGCACGCCGGGAAGCGCAGTCCGGCGGGGCGGCCGCCATCTTGTGACACCGGCGGGGAGAGGGGCGGGGGCCCGAACCCCCCCCGGTGCTCACGGAGGGACCGCCGAACATCCCCCGGAGCTCTTAGAGGGGGCTGCGAACGCTCCCCGTTCGCGGGCACGCCCGAGGCTCCCCCAGCCTCCCTCGGGACACCGGCTGTCCCGGGAGGCGCAGATCCCTCGCCTCTCACTGAGGGAGGGGATAATGGAACGCTGGGGGAACAACATTCCTGGTCACAAAGTGGTGTTTCTGCGCGAGGTTCGCGCGTTTTTAAGGCTCTGTATCAGGAAATGGGACATAATAGATATTCTTTTCTGGGTGCGTGCCGAGGCTTCAGGCCCATTTACAAAATGGGTTCAAAAAAGCCATTTTTATTCTCTTGCTCCTCCTCCCCCTTTTCCTCAGGGGAAGGTGGAAACGCCTCTCCTGCCCACAGCCGAGCCCCGCTGTGCCCTCATTGTGCCCAGCCCCGCTCCCACTCACAGAGGCACAGAAACCGGACACCGACGGATTAAAGCCTTTTGATCCCTCCGAGGAACAAAAGTTGGAGCCACAAACCCTCGTTGGGCCAGCGGCCGCAGGTGCGGACGGGAACACGCGTGGCACGAAGCGGCTGGGAGATGCCGAGGCCCGGCTGTGTGGCGGTGGCAGCGCTCGGGGCCCTGCGTGACGCCGGACTCGGCAGCGGGTGAGGGGGTCCCAGATCGGAGCAGGGGGCTCAGGCTCCACCCCAGCATGAGCACAGCCCCAGCTCTGGGCTGGGGAGGATCCTCTGCCAGCGAAGTGCTCGGGGAGGGGGTCTGGGAAGCAACGAAGGGAGATCCAAGTGTAACAACTGCATTAACGTTTCTCTGCTCTGGCCTTTACTTCCTTCATTTTCTGGGGAGTAAAGACTCTCCCTTGGATCATGTGTTTATACTGATTTTATTAGTCACCCTTACCAACGGGTTCCCAGGGCCCATGAGTCCCCACAGTCAAAATACCCCTGCAAGCATCATCATTAAAAAAATGTATGTTATTATGCTGTGACTACTCTTATTTCCACAACAATTTCCAACTGTACAAATCCAGCAGGATTTGCCTTTCTACTCGCTTCTCACAGCAATGAGACAAGAGGCTCCAGGTTACTCCTCCCAGCTGAAATTGGTACCCCAAGCGTAGAGCCAACATTTCACGCTCACCCTTGTGCTCTGGGATTTCCCTCACCCCTTCACAGTGCACAGTTATTCCCAAATACGCAGCCCATGGCACCAATGTGCGTCTGGCATCTGTCCTCAAGATCAGGTTTTTTCTGGCACCTTTTCCTCAGAAATTACCCTAGGGGCTGTATTCTCCCTGACCTCTGCATGGAAACAGAAGACCCGTGGCAGAAGCAGGGGTTTTGATTTAGTTTCTGATGCGTAAAAGCATCCTTACAACTTACAATCCCTTACACCTGGGAATGCTTCACGCTTAGACACTAAACATGATGTACATATTTACATGTACACAGGGCAGCACTCACACAAGGTACAAGATCAGCGCAGGTATTAGCTAACGAAAGGCTATTTAAAAAGTAAATGTAGTATTTCAATACATTAATCTTAAATGCACATTGTAAGGAAACTTGGGGAAGTCGAGCACCTTTGAAATAAAGGATCTGCCAGCCTCAGGGAGAAGGGGGGCCTGGTCTGCAGCCAAGGCTGGTGCCTGGCTGAAGGACTCAGCAGCCTCTCGCTGGCAGGTGAGTGACAAATGCCACCCAAACTGGGGCTCCAAGCCCAGCCCTGTGACTTAGAACAGAACTAAAGTGCAGGGCTGCTGGTGCCTGGGATTTCTTTCAGGGGCCTCAAAAGACTCTATCACTGCCTGACATTTAATCCATTTCCTACAAACCCAAACAACATTTTGCATACTAATGAGTGTCGTGTTACAGAGCAGTAGCTGCTCTCTGTACAAGGATGAGTCACTGCAGGGTAAGAATTTAATTTGGATGTGCTGTTTAAACAAACACTGCACTAGAGCTGCTCCTCAGCACTTCTCCCCTCTCCAGGGGCCCCAGAGAACCTGCTGCCCTCGCAGGAGGTGGCTCAAGCTCTGTGAGGGACTGCAGCCCCTCGGGTGAGGGTGCAACACAAAGTCAGAGCTGGAAAAACAAGTTCTCAAGGCTTGACTTGCACACAACAAACTGTCCTGTGGCTGCTGGGTGTGTCTGCTTAACGACATTATAACTTCATCAACACTCTGCCTCCTGCATCCCAAACCTCTTCCAAGCCCCAAATCCTCACTGGTGGAAGCTCAGGCTGGAAGAACAGGCCCCGGTCTCTTTTATCTGCATGAATGAGATGTGGCTTCAACTTCAGCTTTGATGAGAACACCCCAAATCTCCAGAAATAAAAGTGTCAGCAGAATATACCTACCAGAGTTTTAACAAGTGATATTTTAATTTGTTTGGAAACGCAAGAAGGTTTAGGAAGAGAACGAAAAGTTAAGCAGGAAGCTGCTGAAGCACAGGTGTTAAGAACATGCACATTTTAAAAAGAGAGCTCGAGTTTTGGTGTGGTGACATGACACAGGATAAAGAGTTCAGCAGACACACTGGTTAACATGCCAAACATCTATAACAAATCACTGTGGCCTAGCTTTGTTTATTGGGAATCACTTTAGTAACCTGAAGTCACAAATAAGCAGTAAATAACAAAAACTACAGATAAACACAGGTTACACATGCAAATTCCTGTTCACATCTCACATGTGCAGGTACATTAAGAGCACAGTTCTAAAGAGTCTTGACAAAACCAGGTTTTAACAAAAAAATGGTGTTAAAAGGCAAGTATGAAAACTTCCATGTGAAGAATATAAAGATACCTTTGTCCCTTTCAGGACTCCAATGCTGCTTTTGATATACCAGAGATGTACGACAGCGACGAGATTCAAGTAAAAGCAGGAAGAGCTCGAGGAAATAATACTGGTCAGAGAATGGGCATTTACTTCTCACTAAAAATACACGGAATAGCTGAATAGGAAAGTCTAGCAAGAGCTCAGGAAAAAAATCACAAAGTTGTAAAGCTGACTAATCACTAATTTTCCTATTTGCTATAGATAACAGCAGTGACATTAAAAGAAACTGCAATTCAACATTTAAAAATGCAACTTACATTTAAAGACTTTTCCAAAGTGAAATGCAATGACAGCCTTACACTCAAAATTAAATAGCTGCTAGGCTCAGACCAAAATACGGAATGTTCTAGATAAAATAAAAATACAGTGTTACTTTTCATTTTTTATTCAGAATGGAATTGAGAGACAATTTCTGAAGCTTGAAAGGAGTAAGTTTCATTTAAACGCAGTTTTCTTCTCATAGATGAGCCTTCCACAAGGGTGCAAGATTTTTTTTTCTGTAATAGCTTTAAGTGTCAAAACGAAAAGTTGTTGCCATTCTCACATTAAGAACAAATTGTTGTCATTAACTTAACTGCATATGCTTTTTGCTACAACATTTAACACATGAACAGACCTATAATGCCTACTGTATCTCACTAAAACAAAAAAGAATACAGTATTTCCATCTACTACTTGTACTGCTTTTAAAAAAGATTAACATTAAAAACAAAGCCACATTTTTCTTACATCCTTCCTTCTTTTTAAGCTTCTTTCTTTTGCCTGTAGTCTTCTGCCATTTTATCCAGTATTTTCTGTTGAAAGAAAGCAGTTATATTTGGGATATATTTAAAGAGTTTCTCACAGGCACAACATAAAGAACAGAACCATAAATCCAATTTCCAAGTTTAAAATCTGTGCACATTCACTGCAATTGCAAAGGTCATAACTAACAAGGCTGGCACTTCTCCCTGCCCTGGAGGCGAGCTCACCTTGGCAAGCCAAGGGAATTCCTTCCCCTTTTGTCAGGGACTTGTGACAGTGATTGTGCCACTTACCTGGGTGGAATCTGCCCTCTACAGAGTCAGGGACACAGCATCCCCCCTCCCTGGAGAAGGGCTAGCTTGGAAGTTTGATCAATTTGTTACCACTTTGATGACATTTGGTAGCAACATGAATTCACCTATTTAATTTTTCCCGCTCTGCAAGCGGAGGAAACTCCCAGGTCCAGAAGTGCCACTGTGAAACAGAGACTGCATTCCCCCCTCCCCTCCCCAGTTCCAAACACCACCATTGTCACACAGTCACCCACAAGCAGCTCACCCATCATTTCTACCACGGAAAAAGCAAAGCAAATCATGTTTCACTGAAGTAATAAAGTTCACAAACTGGCATTATTCCCCCCCTTCCCTTTTTACATCAAGGCTTTAATGTCCCATAAGCAGGTACCTCAATGGAAAAAAAAAAAAAAAAAGAAAAAAAAAACACTGTGGTGATGGATGAGGTGGGTTTTCTTCCTACAAGATCCTGCATGGGAACTGATTTTCTGATCTACTCCTTCGCAGTGTTGTTTGTTTGGTGACAATTTTTGTACCATCTGCCTTCCTGGGCCCTCTATTTATTTAGGGTTCCCCGTTACTGCAAGAAGGCAAATGTCTGGAGTCTGAGGTGCCACGTTCTCAGTTCCTTCTCTGTCGAGCCCCTGGGTTTTGCTTTCAGCTCAGGGATCAGCTGCCACGAAATGCATTAATGTGACACTGCAGGACCATCAGAATTCCTTTGGGATTGCCCTTTGCTGGAGGTGATGTTTGCAGCTCACAGTATGAGGTTACAGCAGCAGCACTGTCACTCATGCCATGCAATCATGTGATACCTCATCCAGTTAGAAAATGTAAAAAGTGCTCACAAAATCAGAAGTTGCAAAGGTTTTTGTTTTTTTAAACATGTAAAAACTTCATCTTAAGCTTTGTTGACTGGTTAAAAACACTCTCAAAGGGACAACCGGATGGGATCTGGGCCATCTGTATTTACTCTGCATCGCTACTTCTAAGCCTGGCCTTATTCCAATTGGAATTCCCTCTTTAATCCAAATTTACAAGATAAAAAAATGCTGGAGCCCCTCTTTAAACTGGGTATTCTGCATATTACTTTCACAAGATGAAGTTTTGGAGAGGTCTACCTAGAGTTAAAAGTTAGAGAGTAAGCCAATTTCCACTGCCTGAAAGGTATTTTTATTCTCAATCCAGTCTCATTGAGCTCTATTCCCCAGAAAGAATCAAGCCATTTAAAATGAACAAGTTTTTGCCTTACCTTCAACTTTTGATAATGAGGAAGGCTGCTGCAATGGGTCTTTTTTGCAACATCTTCATTTGTGTAGAACAGGGAACACAATTTGCAATAAAACCCTGTTTTGGGTACCACATAATTCACACCTAGAGGAGTAAACACCACAAAATAAACTAAGAGATCTACTCTACATCATTTCTTTTAATGTCATATGTCATTTCAGCTCAATCTTAAAACCATAATTCACTTTACATTAAAAGCTACTTTATCTTTAAAAGTCTCTGTTTTAGTTTAGTCAAGCAGGGGCCTAGTAGTAACTGAATATGTGCAGGCTTTTTTTTTTTTTTTTAAATTTAAAAATCAACCTTTCAGATTGAGGGTCCATTTTATTAGTTCCTTCAAAAGAACTCACAATGTTTTGTGATCAGTTTTGGAGTATTTAATATGATTCTGAACTATTACCACTGTTGTGCTTTGTGCTAGCAATTGAATCTGTGTTGCTAGAAGACAGCCCTTTCAATTTCTGCCTAAGGAAAGTGTTATGGAAAACGGTATGAAAATAAGGAAAAAAGAAAGAAAATACTTCAGGTTTAGGGAAGGAGTGAAGAAAGGGGAGGAGGGGGAAGCCCTAAAATGAAAGGCTATGGGGCAATGTATTGCCAAAAATAAAAGTCAGATGAAATGAGAAATGCTACTCCAAGGCACAGAGACATTTTGGAAAAGAAATGGAAACAGCCTTACCAACAGGAATGTTTGGCTGGTATGGCCCAATCCTAAACTCATCTGGGACGAGAGGTTTCTCTTGGACACTCTTTGTTTCCTGCTCGCCCTGGGGCTCTGTGTTTTCCTGGGCATTTTTCTCAGCATCCTGAGCTGTCGTAGCATCAGAACCTTCAACACTTTCAGCCTTGGCATTCTCTTCGCTTTTAGTTCCGTTTTCTAACGTTTCATTCTCCTGCTCTGGCTCCTCAATCTTGTCCACCTTGATCTCTGCCAGGCTGTCCTCGTTCTTGCCCGCAGCCTTCACTGCCAGGCCCGACTTGCGGAGCTTCTGGTGGTCCGAGTCCTCCTCGTCGCCCACCTCGTCCAGGGTGACGAAGCCCTCCATGCTGCGCGGGAAGCCGCCCACGTAGCGCTGCGGGGAGAACGGGGCCTCACGTCAGCTCAGGCTGCACTGCTCCCCTCAAACCCTCCTCAGCTTCACAACAGAAATATCTCCTCCAAACTCTTCCTCCAAGACCCTCCTCGCTCACTCAGACTGTTACTCAAGGATGCAGAGGTTTATCCAGCTCTTTTTGTACCCCACTGCCCCAGAATCAAGGATTCCATTTCAGAATGGGAATTTTTTTTGCATCAGGAGTGGCCACTGTTTCACCATAGCAACATGATTTCAACTTAAGAATAGAGCAAAAACCACACCTAAATTCTCAAGCTGAAAGTTCTTTTAACATGAGTATTTTAAATGAAAGTAATTTTGGAATGTATAAGTATTTTGTTTCTATTTGAAACAGTCCCACAAGATCCTCAAATTCATGCCTGACTAGAAGGTAGAACCTTACCAGAACTATTCTGTCCCTGCTAACGGTATGACAGTTCATTAAAAATAATTAAAAGCTCTTTTCAACCAGTGGAAAGCTTAGAAGCTCCACATTAGAAAAAACACCAAAACAAAACCAAAACCAAGCAAAAACCCACCCAAACCCCACCAACCACCCAAACTGTGAAGGCCTCTTAAAATCCAGATTTCATTAGAAGAAGGACTGTCTAAATTCTGAATTTTTGGAAATGTTCCTGCTGATGTGGAGATATGACTATTCCACATCAGCAGGAACTGTGAGTAGGACTGAAGCAGCACTAGCTTTGTGAATGTAGGTCTTCAAGGAGTAAGTTAGGGTCTGAGGCAGTTCATCACAGCCAATGCCCACATACTAATAAGGAACACTAAGGAAAGTAGGAAATGCCATTTGCATCACCAGTATCCATCTCAGCACCATTAACTAGGTTCCTGACAAGGATCCCCCCAAACTGAGATCCATGCACATCTCATTCATTCATTGAGAACATGCCTGACTTTCTTGCAAAACAACATTCCAAGTCAACAAATTACTGAAATTTTGCACACCACTCCACAGAACTGAGCATGATTAACAAAGCAGGTAGGACATAAAACCCACGAGAGTGTGGGATCGTGTGGTGAGAGAAAAGGGAATTCACAGCGAGTAGCCTGTGACTGGGAACACCTTGAAACCAATTATTTTCTTCCTCCAGCGGGAAAGGGGCCCTGGCTAACTGCAGATGGCCCTGCCTGCCTCTCAGTGTAAGGTGTAGCTGTACATCCAATTCTGTCCAAGCCCAGATTAGCCTCAAGCCCCCAGCAAATTATTTTTTGAACATCCTTTCTGGGCTCAAGGGTAACTACAGTTTTTCTGAGAAACTGCTAGGGAGAACACAGTTCCTAGCTAAGTATTAGTCAAAAAAGGAGTGAAGTGAAAAGCAAGCAAATCCCCAGCAAGCAACAAGGGGAGAAGGCCACAAGTTAAAGGCTTCTGACAAAACAGAACCAGGGATTTATACTGAATCCATGTGCAAGTTACATCCAGTGAGATCTTCCATTTTCTTCACAGGAGCTCTACCACCCATTCCTCTCCAGAAGGGTGGTTTAAAGACCCACAGAGGCAGCTCAGCAACAGACTGTACATGGTGTGCCCCCCAAGTTAGACTGGGCTTTCCCCACTCAGTACCTCACTGGATGAGTTACCTTTTTAAGCTTTTTCTTGGCTGCTGGAGTGGCCGCTACATTCCCCTCAGTTTTTACAGTCGCATCATCAGGTGTGTCCTTTTTTTCCTCAGTAGCCACATCAGCTAAATTGGCAACATCTGCATCCTCTCCTGCTGAGCTGCCACTTTCTAACAGTGCTGCTGCCTCCTCCTCGTCCACCAGCAGCTCATCTTCAGACTCCAGAAGTAAACTGGGCTCATCCTGCTCTGCCTGTTCCCCACTTTTGGCACCTGAAGGCTCAGCAGCATCCTCTTGTTTCTCCTCTTTTGCTTTTTCTTCTGCATTGCCACTTTCAGGTTTCTGAGCAGCTTCTGTTTTGGACTTCTTATCATTGGGAGAATCTTTGCTGTCTGGGGAATATGTTCTCTTTCTGTAAAGAACAAAGAACATTGTTGCTTGTAAACCTGGAGAGAGTCCAGAAATTACTAAAGAAAAAGATCATATTTCTTTAGACAAGCCTGGAAACTACTGTGTTTCAGTTCACAAAATGGAAGGCTGAGGGAAACCCTGAAGGACACCATTCTTCAAACATACAAAAGGTTGCTCCAAGGAGAAATTATCCTTACAAGACAGGACAACTGCTCGTGGGTTTAAATTGCAGGAAGGCAAGGCTAATTACGGACTGCAAAGGATTTCCTGAGGAGCCTGAAGAGGCTGTGAAATCTCCATCGTTAGAGGAAGAGGGTGGGTAGCATATTAGAAACAGTTCATCTCTGGGCACAACAACCAACCATTTTATCTCAAAGCTTGCCTGACTCTTTTGTATTGTTTCCATACTCTGAACAAGGTATTTTCATACTTCTTTTAAACAACATTATGCTTTAACAATAGGAAATTACCTGGTTTTATCCTTTTTCAGCAGTTCAACTCCTTTGTTGGGAATCTAAAATAAAATTTAAAAAAATCTGTGAGTCACAGCAGAGTATGACTTACACAACTGTTGCAGCATTAATTCAGACCAGAATCCAATCCAGCCGAGTGCTGCCAGTTACATCAACCCCAGGGACTCTGCCCATGCCACCCACCAACTGATCAGTAAACTCGTATTTTATGTCAGACAGGACCTGACCAACCTAGAAATCCCCTGCCTTTATGCACACTAATTATCAGTTATTCAATACAAAACAAATGGGATATCCTGCTCCAGAAAATTCACACACAGTTCCTGGTTTGTTTATGAACCAACAGCATGTAGTGCAGGCACTGGCACAGATCAGTCCAAATCTGTACTTTTCTCCCTATCATTAGTGGGAAACCTTTAGCAGACTCCCACCACTTCACCTGTTTGTGAATTACTGAACAGGAAATGTCACTTGGAGGCAGTAACAAGGAAATCTATTCAATTTGCCACTAAGTGCTCATTTTGCTGCACTACCATGCGCAACACCGAGATTTCTTCATGCTCCACAACAAAGCTGATGTTTCTAGGAGACAGCCTGACAGTTCAGATTTCCCCTGCTTTTATTTTCACAGAATATTCTGGGTTGGAAGGGACCCGTAAGGATCATTAAGTCCAGCTCTTCAGTGAATGGCCCACACAGGGGTTGAACCCACAACCTTGGCATTATCAGCACCATGCTCTGACCAAACTGAGCTCATCTCAGTTTTCTACCTACTGTCCCAGTCTGATGAAGAAAGACTTAGAACTTCATGGGTATTACCCTGGTGTTATGTAAAAACCCCCTTCAGTCAACCTTTCCCTCCTTTATATGAGCTGCACAGGCAGAGGTGCAGTTCTGATATATTTTAGGTTTTCACAAACCTTCTTCATTTTCAGAGAAGAGGAAGAAAAAAAAAAGGAACCCACATTACAGAATGTTCTAAATTGAGTGATTTCAATTAAAATCTACATCATTTACTCTAAAACCTGAATTATAGTAGTTGTTTGGGTTTTGTTTAATCTGAAAGCAATATCCTTTAACTTGTTCTAGGCCTCGTAACATCACACTCATGCCAAGTAACTGCACTTGAGGAGCTAGAAAATATTAAAGCCAACTGTTGCACTTTACAAGCAACACTAAGTTTTCAAAAAGAAATGGCTGTCATCTACTTCTCTTTACATCTTCAACTACAATTAAAAAGTAAAAACACTCCCTACCCTTAACACCAGTTTCTTGTACTTTTCAGATAAATCCACTTTCACACATCTGCCTTGGAACCAAAGCGCTTTGTTGGCACAATGCTCAACCATGGCCAAAGCATCTTCTCTGGTCTCCATCTCGATAAAGGCCTGAAAAGATTAAAACACACATTAAAAGGGACTCTGAAACACACAACACTTTTTCAGGCAAAGCTCTTTAACTTAAAACACAGCACTTCCAAATACTGAAACTAAATTAGGAGGTTCAATTACATCCATCCTCTCCAAACACTTCAACATTTACCCAAGTGCTCTACAAACCCAAGCTTTTCAATTCAGTAACATCTGTCCCAGAGACAGTTCTGAAATTAAACAGGCATTTAAATCATCTGTCAAAAGTCACCATTACGTAAAAATATGATTTAAATCAAAAAGTATCAGGACAATGAAACTCTTATTTAGTGCTTATGTACCTGGGAACTTCAGGGGAGCTGTGAAAATACCCCAGTATTTTATTTTTGTTTTCTGAGAGAAGCCTGAAACAGAAAGGCAGCAACTGCTGCTCCTCCAGCTTTGTGAGGGGATCCTCCTGGGAACAAGCCTATGGCACGCTAAGGTTGCTGAATGAGCTTTAAACAAACACATCTGGGTTGGAGTATCCTTGCCAAAAAACTGAAAGCTGTTTCAGCAGCCAACTTAGACAGCAAGGGATTTTGTTTTTCCAGTGAAATAAGGTCAGGGAGGACTTCCAAGGGGTCATGCAATAGTCCAGTAATTTTTCACTTCTCAAGTGTAGCATTAGGGGATTCAGGCACCCATCTCTTTGAAAAAGCAGTGGAACTTCCTATTTAACCCCAGGGAGCAATGAACTGGGACAGTAAAGCTTAAAAAAAAATTAGAGCTAAATAGTTTAAACTCCTGTCTATTTATAGAAATCACATCCATGCACATCCAAAGCATTTTACTGTACACATGCAATGGTCTGTCTTCAAACGTTTCTTTTCCAAGCTAGAGAGCCACAGCAGGACTGCTTTTCTTTAGTTTTAAAGAATGAAAAATAAAGGTTAAATAAAAGAAACATATAACAGTGGAATGTATTTGTTAATGTTTCATAGGTAACGGTTTTTCACCCTAAGAAAACAGTCCCAAGGCTCCAAGGAATCTGCATAGTCAAATAATTAAGCCTCCATGCTAAAATACCTTTTTCCAGCTGAGGCCTGTTCCTGTTTTTAAAGCAGCTCATATTCCAGGGACATTTCACAGGAAGCTCCATAGCAACCCCCCACCCAGACAGACCCTGGGTCATTTCCAAACCTCTGCCTCAGCAGAAAGTCTACACGTGCCCCAGCTGAAGGTGTGTAATTTCTTCCCAGTTAGAACTCCCTTCAAACCCTCCCCCAGAGGCGTTCCCCTGCAGTTACCTGGCTTTTCATTCTCATGAGGATGTAGTTCTTAATCTTCCCGTAGGGCTCAGCCAGTTTGAGCACGGCGTTGTCAGAGTACCCCGAGTGGGGCAAGTTGCTCAGGTGGATCACACGACCGAGTTCTGGTTTTGGTGGCTCAGTCTTTTGGTCAGGTTTACCCTCGGGTTTCTAAGATTAAAAGGAAATGACATTTTTTGAAGACCTATATGTAAAATATACATGGGTGACTATCCCTTGATTAATTTGATGCAACAGAAAAGTACAGAAATTAAGAATAACTGAAAGGCAGCAGCCTCATAGCACTGACTGCCCCAGATTAAAATAAGGCAATGCTAAAAAAAGCACAAGTGTTTTACCTTTATTCTCTTGTATTTCTGCGACAAGTGGACTCTGACTGGTTTACCAAACACCAGGGCAGGTGTTGTTGAATAATATTCAACTGCAGCCTGGGCATCTTCAGTGGTTGACATTTCAATAAACGCCTGAAATCATACAAAACCAAATTAAGTGCTGCTCCTTCAGGAATCTCATTTTGTTTCAAATTTTCAAGCTCCTCCATGCTTTCTTTTAAAAACAACTGCATCAGAAATGAAAACTGCTTTTTGGTTACAACATGAACTGACTTGCAAAACTTGGCATGAATTTCAGATACTTTATTTAGGTGCACAAACACAACTACTTTGTTTGTTTACATTCCACCTAGATTTGGGTTCAGAACATTCAATTGCTTCCTGCTTTTTCACTTCTACGGTACTGCCTTTTTCCACACTTCAAAATAAGACACACTGTATAATACAAACTAAGAGCAAGGAAGTTTTCGTATAGTTTTAGAATAAGAGCAGAATGTGGTGTTGCTGAGAAAGCTATGAACAACCAACAAGGAGGATTTTTCAGTATTTAAGTGAAGATGCAGTAGTGCAGCATTTCTGGAAACACACTCCTCCTTTCCCACGTGGCCCTGATGACAAAGTCTCATCTCCCTGAGTGGCTGAGCAAGTCCTTTTACAAGAACAAAGCCCACCAGAGACACCAGCCAGTCCCATCAGCAGTGCCCCGGGACCCAACCTTACCTCATTGATTTTGTTTAGAATCAGGTGATTTGTAATTATCCCAAAGGGTTCAACGAGCTGAAGCAGCTGGTATCTCAAGTTCTTTCCCCTCTGGAAGTCCATGATGTGCACAACTCTGCTTGTTTCCTGTCGAAGACAAAGCACGTGTACACAGCATGAAAAACCCCGTGTACCAGCAAACCCAAAGTCTGCCAAGGCTCTGCTCTACGGGTTTAACTTTTAAAAAAATGTTTATATCTGTCTTCACTAGTGACCAAAACAAGATGGATACAGAAAAGGCACAGAATTTCTAGGGATTTCCAGAGCAAGATGCCTGCCATGCCAAAGCTGCCTTTCCGTAAGTTTGTGTCCCACAGCTCCATCATAAAGAGAATGTCTAAAGAAGCTCTGTACAGTTTTGGAATAAACATTTTGTACAGTACTTAACACAACAAACCCCCAATCAATCTCATGCCAAAGCTTAAGTACTTCCACACAAATTCTAAATTCTCACTTCTAAAGACAATCAATTCATTAAAAAAAACAAACCAAACAAAACCCACACCTTAAGAAAGCACAGACAAATTATACAACAAAAACGTGAGTTAAAAAAAACAATGAAGTTTTAATACTAACCACTCTGCCCTTCTGCATGTGTCTGGGTCCTTGCATATTTCCATTTCCAGCTCCTTTAAGAAATGTAAAGAACGAACAAGCTTAGTTCAACCTGTAAGACTGGGATTAACATGTCTCATCACGAGTTCTTAGAAGATATGTCACTTGCAATACCAAACCAGAATGAGATCAAGTTCTAAAAACTAATTATTTCATTGCAGTCTAAAAATGCTTTTAATTTATTTCAGAGCTCCTGTAACTTTGGGTCCTCATTCCTGTTCCTTCTGTTCACTTTAACATTAAAGAAAGAGCTGCATTTACTGCGGTTCAGGAACAGCAGAGAATAAGAACAGCCCATTGGAAAAAAAAAATCTTCTGTTTTAAATAAGGTTTTCCAGAGCAAAACATCTCTATGCACAAAGGATGTGAGATTTCTTTATCTAAGACACAGTTTTTACAACTGAGGATTTAGGTTCTAAGACATCACCAGTTCAATCACAATACCCATTAAAAAAAAAAAACCCAATCAAATAAACCAAACACAAAAATCCCCTTTCAAATAGTTTGGCTTACAGTTAAATTTGAGGTATTTTGAAAAATTAACGGTGTTATTTTAATGAAATTAAGTATGAATGCATCTATCATCTAAAAAGTGTCTAAAATACTTGTACTCTGTTAGGATATCCAGGTAAATTAATTAGTTTTGCTCTTTTAGTAATTTTAACTATCTAAAAGGTAGGAAGTAAGAGCATCAGGCAAGAATCTGATTCTTTGCCTCCCTTCCTGAGAGGAAGAGGCTTGCAACATCCATTTTCCCATTTCTCACTTGCTGTTCCAATTTATTTCTCAAATTCACTTGAAATTAGGGGGGAAAAAACACTTTGGACACTGAATTCTTACAAGTTCTTACAAGTTTCACCCACCAAGTTTCCACCAACATGTAGCTACTTGGAAGACAGATACATAAACCTCCTAGACAGGAGGGAAAAAAAAAATCCAAGTCCTAAACGTGTGTAGATTAATCTCATTAAAAATCACCAGCCGTAGGGAGTTGGCAGCTGGCAGAAAGGTGAAGTGTGGAACTCAGTACCAGCCTTTAGTCCCTCCCTGGCCGAAGTATTTCAGTTCTACTGCTCAGAGAAGTGTTTTCCTTTGTTGTTTTAAAACACTGGTAACAAATTAAAACAAGAGTAAAAATAAAAAACAAACAAAAAGAACAACCTAGCAAGAAGGTAAGCCTGGTAAAAAAGGTAGGTGCCTGTTGAGGTTACCTCTGGGCCCAACAGGAGGTCCTCCAAGGTGGAATGGAGGTGGTGGTGGTCCCAAAATTCCCGGTGCAGGGTTTGTAGATTGCTGCAACATAAAGGGATCACCCCTAGAAAGAGGGGAAAACACAGTGTCATTTTAAACCAAAAACCTGTGAAGCTTTCATTCACAAAACACCTTAATTTCTGCAGAGCTCCTATGCAGACAACTTAGGCCACTTTTACTGCTGCCCCTCAGCTAGAAAACAAAGGGAGGAATCCACATGAACCAAAGGAGGTGTGTTGTTTCACATAAAATGTTAGGAACGTCCTCTGCTTCAAAGAGACAATTATAAATACTTCAAAATTAATTACTACTTACATTCCATGTCCTGAATCACTGTCAGGATTCCATTCTGGATATCTTAAAAGAAACAAAATTAAAAGAAAATATAAGAAAAAAGCCATGTCCTCTACCTGTGTAACACTTTTCAGCCAAGCAGCGATACCTGTAGGTGTAACACAGCTGCAGCACAGGCAACACTCCAGGCCCACTGCCAGAGCCACGAACAGCACTGACAGAAATGCTGTTCTTCAGGACAAACTCCCTACTCTGTTTGCAGAACTGCTGGCTTTACAACAAAAATGTACAAGTTGGTATCAGTAACTACAATTACAAGAGATTCTAAGCTGCTAAGATCCAGCTGTTACATATGCATCAGTAGGATTCCAAAGCTATGAACCAGGATCCCTTTTTGTCCTGAAGATGCTCCAAGTTGTTTTTATTCCCTACAAGGCACAGTACATTTTCTAAACCCGCTTTGTGCAATGTACCAGTTATTTAAAATCAGGGAACATCTTGAGCTGGAAGGGACCCACAAGGATCACCCAGTCCAACTCCTGGCCCTGCACAGCACACCCAACAATGCCAGCCTGTGCCTGAGCGCCGACCCAGCACTCCTGAGCTGTGGCAGGGCTGGTGCTGTGCCCAGGCTGAGCCCTCCTCCCCAGTTACTGTACTTCCAGTTCATACATTTCGAGCAGCAGCTGACAGCGGCGGCTGTGAGTCGCTCCATTGATGTGATGGTTCCACTCCTGCAGCAAAGTAAACAAGTCACAATTAGCAGCCACACATGGAAGGCCTTTCCACAAAGTCATGGCCTACAGCGCAGTATCTTCTCTGCTAAGCTGGAGTGTTGCAGATCCATAGCTAATGGCATCTGTTTGTGGTGCTTTGAAGAGACACTGACACTGGACCTACCTCTTCCCTCCTAACCCGAGTGAAAAGGAGTCTGATGGGAACGGGGCTCGCTCCTGCCTCAGAGTGCAAAGCTCCCTGCAAAACTACGGCCCAGGCACAGAGTGCCACGGCAGCCTTTGGAACTGAAGGCTGTGTTTGTCTGTCTTCAGGCATTTCAGAATTTCCTCCGCTCTCTGCTTCATTCCTCAGACTTCTAAAGATTAATATGAAGTAAACACTCCAATTTTTAGAACCATAAAGAGGCCAAGAAATTGCACGGAATTCAGAAAGGAAAGACTACAAGAAATGAAAGTGCATAGCTGGACAAAATACAAGTACACAGGTGAAATATAAAATATACAGCCACTCGAGGGGAATGATCAAGGAAAAAAGATCTAAATCAAGATGGTACAAAGGAGAAATAATGAATTTAAACCAAATCAGCCATATAAAACTTGTCCTGGTTCTGGTTTTGGCACTAGAAAGGAATGAGGGATTTCTACTTTTTCTCTGCAGACTGTTTTAACTTCAAAGGGAGTTATTTATTTTAGTGCCTGATCTCTGTATCTTTACATTCTTACAAGTAAGAGCACAAGCCTGTGCTTTATTCCCATTTGTGAAATGACAGAACGTCTGGAGTTTCCCTGCTGCACATCTGGGAGCCACAGCCTGGCCTTCACTCTGCTGCTCCTCAGGGAGGAAAGGGACCAGCAGAGATAAACAGGGGGGAGAGTAATTCAAGAACCTTGGGGCTGAAGGTTTTCTTCAACTGAAGGTTTTTCCTTATCAGCCACATTTTTAACTATGAACACAAAGTGCACTGGCAGCTGCTTTATGTGGCTCTTCTTACATATCTGTTTCTGCTCAGAGCCCACAAAGGATTTTTTCCTAATTCCTTATCTTTCCAGATTTTTGGTCTCTGCCACACTACAGCCATCCTTCTGGATACAATGAGACATTCCCAAGGCTCACTATAGTGTTTCCATATGTTAAATGCCTACCCTGCACTTTCCACAAAGGAGAAAAACCTGGATTTAAAGTCTCTCATAAAGTACTACAATATTACTCCATGATGCATGGAGCAAGATGAAATCATCCCTTTTATCAAGACGTAAAATGAGAGCACCACTTTTTCTCGTTAACTGCACAAGATGTAGGCTCTGCAACTATAAATAGGCTGCCAATTAGGATGAAAAATACCCACCAAAAAAAAAAAATCTACGAACCATTCAATACGAAGTTTCTTGAGCTCAACACCTGCTAGCAAGTGTTAGCACTACACTCTAGGAAACAGTCCTTTAAACCCCAAACCCCTCTAAATTTGGGTGCACTGTCAGTAAAGCCTCAGTGGCTGGTCCTGCCAGACATAACATGCTTTGAATCCGTCTCAACACAACTTAAAATTACTCTAAACTGACGTAGAAGTTATCTGCAAACTACAGGCAAAATTCGGGAGATTTAATTCTCATTCAAAAGCTTTTTAATTGGCAAAAAAGGGGATGTGACATAACTTCAGATTTTTCTTCTCCCCCAGGGAACAATGGTAGCTCATTTACATTAACTTTTTATTACACAATTCTTTATCTGGATTCCCTTTGCTGCCTGCACCCATTTGGAAGCGTCCCTTCCCCAGGGTTTTGGGGCACCAGGTTATTTGTATTTACAGGAACTCATTAACACAAAGGCCCCAAGTTAAGAAGAGAAAACCTGAACTGAGTTTCTGAAAACCTGGATTCCCCTTTGGCTCAGTCAGTGCAAGCGAGAGGACACACTGTTCCTCAGAAAATTAGGCCACACTCGAGCACCTAATTTTAGCCAGCCCTCTCTCAGGGCCACAGCCAGGTTCTCTCTCTGGGATGTACCAGGTTCAAGTGTTTAACCTCCAAATTCATCTGCTCGGGTTGCATCAGCCTTTGTCTCTGGCAGGAAAACAATCCCTCCACATCTAACACCTCATTCCCTGATAAAGGGATCAGGATTGACAAAATTGTGCCTGAAGTAACTGGGGCACAATTTACTTCACAGACAGAAAATAAAACTGGTCTTAAAATATGTACACCTCAAATTAAAGAAGCAATTAAACACATCACTAAAATAAAAGCACCCGAGAAGACTAATCTGGCAATTTAAGTTACACTAAGGATGTTTAACACCTTGCTTGCATTTAAAATACACCCAGCTTGATCAAACACTTTTAAAAATCTCTGGTATTTTTATTTGGAGGTGGGGAAAATGAGATTTTTTTACTACAGTAATAAATTTACATAGTCCCAGCTATGAAAAGCATTCCCTTTCTGCTTTCCATAAATTTCAGTTCAAATCAGATTACTTTAAAAGTTATGTTTTACTTGATTTGATTTTGCGGGAGACACAAAATAAGGAATTCTGTAATGGTTGGGTAGGCAAAGCAGAGGAAAGAAGAAGAGAAAGAGAAAAATTCTTGTGGTGACATGATTTCTGAAATTAGAAACAAAGCCCCAACTTGGGTCATAAGAACCAGATGATCCAATCACAAATATTTTATGGTGTACTAACAGTTTTAAAGTCAAAGTATATTCCTAAAAAAAAAAAAAAAAAAGCTTTACATGTTACAGAAGAGGTCAGCCACTTAGGTTAT
This sequence comes from Gymnorhina tibicen, assembly GCA_013399875.1. Taxonomy (NCBI): domain Eukaryota; kingdom Metazoa; phylum Chordata; class Aves; order Passeriformes; family Artamidae; genus Gymnorhina; species Gymnorhina tibicen. The sequence goes on along the minus strand of VXAZ01002917.1, from coordinate 60,861 downwards.
ATGCTGTTAAAAGAATTTGGTATTTCTCATACCTGGAAAGGTATTTCCATGTGGATATCCTTTCATTAGATCTGCACTCCAAAGCACACTAAGAGACACGAGCCTTTAAAATAAAGAGCTAAAAAGACCCCTACTTACAGGATTACTGGTTGCCATCTTCAAGGGCCTCAGAAGTTAATGTTTTCAATCTAACCAAATGAAGTCCTTTTACAGAACTGAGCATGGCAGCTAAACTGTTAACACTTAAAACTTTTGTGAAAATAAACGTCAAATACAGGAGACAAGAAACCTGGATTACTGTGAGTATTTTATATAAAAAGTAATTAAAGCAACACAAGTTCATAAACTGTCAGATCAGGTGGAGCCATACAGCATGTGCTCTAGAAGTGGTTTGATCCTTTCCTTGCAGGGACAGAATAATTCTTGTGTTTTAAATAGATCAGATGTACAGAACAGCACTTTTTGAGAGGTAACTGTAAAGAAATGGTTAGTAACAGCAATTCCACATTGTATCAATTTTACAGTAATAGCATGTATTACGTTTTCAATTGAAGGCCTTCAAGCTAATTAGCCACTAATTGTGACAAGAGGGGCACTGTATTAGCCAATTAGCCAATTAAATTGCCTAGTATACTGGAAATCAGCAAGATGAGTGCATTGGAAAAGCTGAAAGTGAGAAGGCTCTGAAAATCCCATCTGAATCAACAGGCCATTTTGAGTAACCTGCTCCCTTTGCAGAGCTGCACTAGTCATGGATTACTAAGAGGGAAGTCTCAGCATCACCGAACACACCCGAAGATCCACTCTACTCGTGAGCCAAGTAAAGAACACTACTAGGAACACAGAGCAGGATACTGCAACAGCAGACTGATTGCTCGGAGAGTCTACAGGGATAGATGCAACATGTGACAATAAAAAGTGAGTCTGAAGTGTTCTAAGAAAGTTGTGAAAAAAGGAGAAAAATGACGACAAATTTCAGCCATAGTATGAGATAGAGTGTTAAAGTGAAATTAAAAAGGCAAGAATGAGCTAATCTATAACGTGGTTTTTACTTTTGCAAATAAGTTCCAGGGCTCTACATTAACTCTTTCCCTCTGGACAGGGAAAAAGCAGAACTGTGCAAGAATGCATCTTAACTACATATAAATCAGCAATCAAGACAGATGTGGAGGAGAGCTGAAACTAGCTTCCGGAATGGCACAGTAGATACACTGCAAAAAAACCCCAAACCAACAAAAAAATACCAAAACCCACCCCAAAACTGCTTGAATGCCAGATGTTTGTGGTTAAGAGAACATGTAGATGTAAAATATAAACAAGATATCCCAGTGGATGATAGCTGTTTGACTTGAAGTTAAGCAATCTGGGCAAATAAAATACATTAATGTAAAGCCCTGGTTTACAATGTTTGCCAATAATTACCTTGCAAATAAACCAAGTGCCTTTTTCACTCTCAAACCAACTTTCAGATCATTTCAAAAGCAACCAGGCCATAGAAATAATTAAAGAAATAGGTAAAAACAGAACAGATACTACAACGTAAAGGAAAATAGAAGTATCTGGTGCATAACTCACCTTATTAGAATGAACTGGCATATCACATATAGAGCACAGATGGGGATAACCCTTCGGTAAGAATCCATGGAAGTCTTCAATATTGCTATTTGGAGGAGCACCTCTCTTTTTCTCAAAGAGAGATCTCTCGGGACCAGGACCACGACCCATTCTGTCATACTCACTGTCAAATTTATGATAGTTATGCGAAGTCTCACCATAAAAAGATTCATCCCTACACCTTTCTCCATCTCTCAATCTGTCATCTTCATAATCCATTCTGTCATAATAACCAGATTCTTGAGAACGACTTCCATGGTCATAGTCAACCACTGGGTTGAGACTAGGACCACGATCATCAAAGCTATCTCTTCTAAAATGCCTTTTTTCTTCCCAATCATCCCTAGGTACTCTGTACGGTGGTTCCCGTGTGGATGATCTGCCATCTCTACCATAACCTTCTTCAGCTCTCCTCCTTTTAAGTTGTAGAAGGATCTGAGGCAAGTTTTCAGGAGTGATCTTGTCCTCGGGATAGCGACTCAGTTCATCTAAGTCTCTAGCAGACAGACCAAAGCTGGCCAAAATGTTTGTGGCCTGGTCTGCATCTCCACGGTGCTGAGAAGACAAAGGGAGCGGACCTCTACTTCCAATGTTAAATATAGACTGCAAATTATGGGAAGAGGTACTACCAGAAGACAGTGCACTATGAGATCCTTGTTGGTTCAATGAAGAACTCATTCCAAGATTCATTAAGCTAGCAAGGCGTGCAGTACCCTGGTTCATCCTTCCAAGAGATGCTGGCATATTTAAAGACTGGGTAGCAGCAGCAAGAAGGCCTATTCCTGCAGAGAGGTCACGCCCATGACCTTGTGAATCCCTACTCAGAGATGACTGCTGGAATGACTTGGACATTGTAGAACTAGAGCTTGTCTACTTTATGGATCAAAAAAAATTCTTTTTTTTTTAGTTTTTTTTTAAGATGGCTGCAAAGAGAGCTCACACTAGAAAGCTAGGCAAACTTCACTTCAAAAACGGTAACGCCAAGAAAGAGGATCAATAATGACTGCAGATCTTCTTCAAGCTGAGAAACACCAGACAATTCTGTAGAAAAACAAGCAGTTTTAGTCATAAATCCCTTTAAACAGATGCAGTTTTAAACTTATGCATCATGTTGATCTAAAAAACATTAAAGATCTCAATCTTACAAGGCTTTTATCACATAACAGATTCAAGAGGTACCCAGAACCTACATATATTATTGCAGATAAAAATACAGTAGTGTTTCCTATACATACTACTCTTCTTCCACAAAAAGCTACTTTCACACTGAAGAAAAGTGAGTTTCAGAAGTTTGCGATGTCTGAGAGCATCTATAAAGTTTACTGACATGTAAGCCTTGATCTCTGGTTAATGGCTTTGTTCATACCCTACATTACTGTACGGTGTCTGGGAGAAGAACACAAAAAACTTAGAATCCAAGATGACTTTGGCATATAACACATATTTGAAAATGAAACCTGTACCACCACAGAACAGGACGAAAGGAAGTTAAAAGTAACTGAAGTTTGGGCAAAAAGTTTCTGCTGTAAGATCTGTAAATAAGACCAAACATAATATTCAATCTTTATGCAGTAAAATTCCAATTACTGATGTGAAGACAGATGTGAACAAGAAAAACAAGTTTTACATTTTGCAGGAAGTAAACAAGACCTCTTGTTCCAATTGCAGTTACACTGCTAACAGCATTTCGGAAGGAATTCTTTACTCTGTTACATGGCAGCTGTGACATCAGCCTGTACTCTCAGACCTCAAACTAAATTAAGGTCAGGCTTAGTGCTGGGATGGGAGACCCAAGGAAAAACCTGCTCCTGCAGGAAGAGACCCAGTGAGTCAGGAGATGGCACGACATCCCAGCAGCCCTGTCTCGTACCAGCACTGCCTGGCGGGGGCTGGCACTGACACCGTGACCACTTGTGGGAGTTAAAGTTCCTAAAACACTGCTCACAAGAGAGATGTGACTCTTTAGTGTCCCACTAAAATACTAACCTAGCAGTCAAATATTTGATTCAACTGCATTTACATGAAGTTTTAACTAAACAGTGTATCAATACCCACAGTATGCTGCAATGAATATATTTAATAAAATGTTCTTTTAGTGCAGAGCAGAAATAAACTGCAATACTTCCCCCCATCCTCCTCCAGCCTTGGGACAGATAAACAAAGTTTAAAGCAATGCAACACACGTGAAAATATTCTAGCAGGAATAGTCTGTTCTTGGGTCCCCGATGCCACAAAGCCCTTTGCGATGTCGGCAGAGCAGTTCTGCTTCTCCAGCACTGCCACTGAGGAGCACATCAAACACAGAATCACCCGGAAAAGAAACAGGCACAGACTGCACAGCTGCAAATGAAGTCAGCTCCCAAGAGAACAGGTACGTTTGGGGAGGAATGGAAAGGACAAAATGAAAGCAAGGACTTTTCCTTGAAGAGACCAGTTCTGCAGAAGGCAATGGCTCTTGTACTGGAAACAGAAGGAAAAAGGTCAAGGTTAGGAACAGGTCTCTATCCCCACTGCCTGCTCAATCCACAGCCCATCCCAAGGGTGCACGAAGCTGAAAAGCACCTGGGTTTTCCTTCTCAGTAGCAGCATGTTACAAAATTAGCATTTATGTAAAAAAACACTGGATTCCCTTAAAAATACACAAAATACACATAACTCACAGAATTCCACTTTTGCAAAGTAACTCCTTTATACAATTTGCTACATACTCTGTTATCAATGCATCTAAATTCATTTTAGCTATGTTTTTAAGATTCACATAAGCTGGAGTCACTTAAAGGAAGCTTAACCGTGTGACATTTGTTAAGGATAAGAGATTGAGAAACATGGGGATAAAAATAAGTTCGGAAGTTCTGAGGCAGAAGACAGAAAAACACTGTAGAAAGCTTCAGAGGAAAACAGTAACACAAGAACACAGGGGAAGCATACCACGAAAATTCTAAGGGAGATGTCCCAGAGAAGGGGGCCACGCTGGAGAACACCTGAACAGAAAGCACTGAAAGACTATATTGTAAAAATTAAGACTCTTGAGTTCAAACAGAGAGGAACTCTAATATTCACCTGGGTACCACGCTTTTATCTTACATTCATTCAGTATTCTTCAAAGTACTTTCAAGATAATTTTACAAGTTAATCCTTACTCATTCCATTTTTAAACCTAAATTTCCTCCTAGTTCATTCACACACTCAGAACGGTTTGAAGCTGAACTTACTGGGTTCTTCATAAAATCAGGTATTCCAGAGGGCCTTCTGAGCCTGACCCTGCAGCGATTGAACAGATGCCCCTGCGGTCAGGACAGGCTCGCTGTGTCCTGCTGTAGTGCAAGGACCCACGCTATTCAAGTTTCCACTAAATCAGGAAAGTTCTCCACTTTTCAGAAACACCCTTTCTCTTTGAACAAATGGTCCCTAATCCTCTTGTCACAGCTGTCAACTGGCAGTTCATTGTGTGCTGCTCTGGAGAGATTAGCAGGGAACAAACCCCATGGCACCCTGGCCTGGCAGGACCAGGGCTGCAGGGACCCAAAGGTGCCATGCTGAGACCCCACACCAGAGCCTTTACAGAGCCACACCAAGCTCCTGCAGCTGCAAACACCCAGGGAAAGGGCAAAGGGAAAAATAAAAAGAGGAAAGGTGGGAGAAAAAGCAAGACAAAAGACACAGAGAAGGACAATCTTACGGAAAAGCATGAAGTGGGACAGTAAGACAAGTGTATGATGAAGACACAGCACACGTTGGCAGTTGGTGCTAAGTCAGGAAATGCCCTACACCCAATTAGGTATCTGAGTACTTAAATAAACAAGTTTGAATATCCTCAAAAAACCACTTTATCACACCACTCATCTTGCAATGGCTGCTGCACTCCACTCCTAACCAACCCCATCCTTTAAGACCCGCTGAAGACAGTGGAACGAGGTGGGGGAAGAGCTCTACCATTACACCAAAGGATGTTTAACTTCCACGTGGTCAGGTTTAACGTGATCCTAAGGCAGCACTTCCTGTGCTGATCACTCCAGAGAGATTCCACAGCAGTATCTGATAGAGACAGGTTCCCATGGAGCAGGGTCAACTTTTGAGAGAGGGTGCCATCAACTGAGTCACAGCAACAAGACGGGTAGGACTGAACAGAGCTGCCTCGAGAGCCAGACATGAGTTAGTTGAAAGTGTTATGCTAATTGTTCTCCATGTAATTTCAGCTACACTGGGAACAGACAGGCTTTCAGATACACCTTTTTTTAAGATCTGTGGACAGAAATTTGGCCATATTAAGATTTGAAAATATATAATATAAAGCAATCTTGAAATAAGTTGAAAGTCAAAATGTTATTAGATTTCCAGACAAATGCAGACAATGAAAACAATTTTTATCTACAAGTTGTGAAAGAGTTTTCTATAAAGGCAGACATATAAAATAAGGAATTTGAATCCTACAGAGTACACTGTTATCAAACAGAGCCCAAAACGAGGCTGATTTTCAAACACTACAGAAGGTTTTTCTCTTAGTGTAAAACTGAGCATATCTTTTCAATAAAGCTTACAGAACTCTTGCTCCAATGTTATTTTGGCCTGAGAACAGTTTAATTCAGTGAATTCTTGGAATATATTGATCATGCTGAACACAACCTCAGCTTGTTACCTTTTACAGAACACCAATAGGCTGAAAATAAGTCCCCAGCTCCCTATTCCTTCTGCCACTCTCAGGGGGTTTTAACCTATGCATAGTTGTTGTAATTTTAATGTCAATCTTGTTCTTAGAACGACTCATCTTTTACCCATTCCTCTTCCACTATTTACAGAAAAGTCTTAAAAATGAAAAATAACTGTTTTCACTTTCTAGTCAGTTTCACTTTCACTTCAAAACACATTGAATTAAAACAAATAAATTCAGTTATGGTAAAAACATGAAATTATCTACAAGCTGAAAAGTACACCCTCATTTTATAAGAACACAATGCTTTTGCAGACTGTACACCCTTGGGAAAAAAGTCTCATACAAGTTTTTGGAAGTCTGCTCCTTGGATAAAAATCTATAGGTCTTCCTTCTCTCTTACACATCGTACTTGGTGTGCCAATCCCATCTGCCATGGAAGAATTCTTATGCTTCTTGGCAAAGCTGGCTCCAGCACATCATGGCAAAAAGGGTTATTGAGGGAAGAGATCTGGAATTTGGACAGGCAGTCCCCCACGCTGCTCTGAGAATTAATGGTAGTAAAAACAAGAACTTGCGAGGAAATTAGAAGCAGATGTTATCTAGTTGCTGAATGACCAAGTACAATGGATTTCCAATCTAAGGGATTAACTTTTGGACAACATAGAAAAGGCCACTGTCTTTCCAAAGGCAAAGGAGGAATCGTCCAGCAACCTTAGAGAAAATGCAGATTTTTTGCTCATTTCAGGTCACAGTATTCAGAGCTGTTATTTAATATTGCTGTTTCACATGCAAGAAAAGCACTCATCTTGTTCAAGCCATCTCAAAGGTCCTGGCCTCAGAAACTTCAGGAGCACATGGCACACCGGATGCACGCTTTTTCTGGGCACAGATTAGCCAGTCTGTTTCAGGCACAACAACTGGAGGAGTTTCAGCTCTTAGGATTATGTTTAGCTTCATCCCAGGGACTTCCTTGATCAGAGGAGCACAAAGTAATCTGAGAGTTGAAGTGACTGTTACAGAGGATTGCTTCAGAACAGAGAAGTGTGACATCTTAACAAGCATATTTACAAATGGGGAATTAAAATGACTGGTTTAGCAATCAAGAATCTTAAAAGAACTTACAGTTTTCAACATCTGAATGTAAAAAGGAACACTAAAAGAGGCTAGTTTTCTATTTCTGCTCATTATATAATTTAATATATTCAACCAGCCCTCTTTTGTAAGAAGTGCATTTATTCCTTTACAGAAACAGAAGTGGGGGAAAAAAAAAATCCAAGGAACAGTAGAGAAAGAAGGCAAAACCCATGTATTTTTGGAAAGGGAAAGAAGCAACACCCAGAAACAACAGATAACTGCTGTCACTGTGGTGACCACGCCACAAACACAAGATCACCTCTATGGCTGCCAGCCATTCCTTCCTACTGCTTTCAATGCCTCTCTGACACCTTCAGAGCCCCCACTCTCCAGTAAGACAGATGCACACAGGTTCCTGCAGCTACAAAAAGCTCCATGGAGCATTAACAGAGGGGCTCTGCCAAAACCAGAGTCTCTGTGGAATGCTGTGGGATCTCAGCTGGAAGCTCTGGTAACACAACTGTGCGTCCGTGCACAACGAGGACACAGTCCTCCTTCATTCCCAGCAGGTGTGGGGACCAACAGCCCCTCAGGCACCAAAATTTTGACACCAACCACAGATCATATCACAGTAATTTTATAAACAGTTCATAGAGAAAGTGATCCAAACATAGACCAAATTTTACCATTAAAAAAAACCCCCAAAAACCAAACCAAAAACACCACACAGAACAGTTCTGTGTTCTGATCTGGAAAACTGAATTCCTGTCTGTCTCCAGGCATTTCCAGGGCTGGGAAAAAATCCCGTTCTTTCCCAGCTGAATTCCTGCATGAGGTTGCAAGAAGTATTCTAGCTGCAGAGAAAAATCAAGGAGCTGTTTCACTGGTTCAGTGCTCAAAATAAAAACCCTTTTGTTGAAATTGTGACTGCACAATATGGTACTTAAACGCTCACAAACTAAATTAGTTCAGAAATATCGTGAAGTATTTGCTTTTGTTTGCAAGACTTGTTGACTCAGAGAGCTGATGAAGAAAGGAACCAGCACTGAGGCTACAAAAAACCACTCATAAATTAACAAACTGAATGGAAATAATTTAATTGCAGCTCTGCTTGCAACAGCCTCTCCCCCAGATTTGCTGAGCCACCCAGAAGTCTGTCAAGTATTACATTACAAAATACCTTTGTATTCACCAAATCTCTCAGCAGAGACGTGCAAGCCACAGCAAAAGGCAGCACACAGCATTTCCTAATTTCTCACCAAATCAGTCCTGAATCCAGGTGGCTATAATATAACAGTTGCATAAAACTTCAGTCTGGAGCCCCAAAGACTGACTCTTCTTCCCCCCTCTTTAAGTGATTTTCAGTTTTTATCTTTAGGAACATGGATATTCACATTTTAAGGACGCATTTAGGAATTTCTCTGGGGTTTTTTTCCCACCATTTAGTCCCAGGATGTATGTAACACCAAGTGCACAATGCAGATGTACAAACACTGGCTTATCACCTCACAAACATGTCCAAGGCCTGAGTGCCAGTATCCTCACTCAGAATTCAGTAATGAATCCTTTTGGGAAGGTTTTTTTTTTACAGAATTCAAGACAGAAGTTCACTAATTTCGTGGGAGTACAATAAAAACGTTAGTATGTTCCACTGTATTTTAAAAAAAACAATTTATCATTTTAGCACATTGAAAGCTTAAATATATTAACATGTTTCAAAATATGAGAAGATTAGATCCACTGGATCAATAGAGTCTTTGTAAAGAAGTTTCTGAAAATGCACCCTTTTCTTCTCCCCATGAAAACTACACAGACTGCTTTAAGAAACTTACGTTTTCGACCAGAGCTGCTCCCTACTTATCTGACTCCAGGAAGTCAGGACCACCTACAGTTCAAAAAACCTGAAGAATTTAAGGCTGAGTAAAAAGAATAAAGATCGTTCAATAGTTTGAACCACTATCAGATACTTTTTTCCCAAAGGTCTGCATCGTGGAAAGCAAAACAGGCACACATTTGGAATCTGAGGGACGGTTCAGCTTTCTTTCAACAGCGTAAATGCCTCATTTATCATTTAACAAAGAAGTTTTTCAGGCTCCCAGACAGTTCTTTTCAACTTCTGCTTGTTTTCAGAATAGGTGAACTTTGTATCTCGTTACTTTGACTCTGGAAGAAGAGTATGTACTTTAAAAAAACTGAGCATTATCAATCCACCACAGGAAGAACAAAACCCCCGCAGCTGGATTTTGAGATTCAATTTGTAACCACAGCCTGAATTATATGAAAGTGAAACTGAGTAGAAAGAGGGGTCAAACGGCTACCCGCACTGTCAGGATTCTTGTTACTCAATTCATTAATTCTTAACGCCAGATGAACATCAAAACCAGCAGTTTTTGACTCTAAGGGCCTTCAGAGGGTTAAGGAAGGAGGGAGGAACAACGCCGCCTGCGAGGCCCTGGCTGGCGCCAGCAGCGCTGGGAGGGCGAGGGGAGAGCTCCAGGCAGCGGGAAGCGCGGCTGGAGCTGGGGCACGGCTGCAGTGCCGAGGGGCCGAGGGGGAGCCGCTGTCCCCGGGCCCGGGGGGCTGCGGTGGGGGGGAGTCGGGGCTTTGTTCGGGCCCGGCGCGCCCGCAGTACCGGCTGGCGGCGGGCGAGGGCGCTCCGGGAGCCGCGGCACCGGCCGGGCCGGGCCGGGCCTGCGCGTG
>VXAZ01002917.1:33533-50642 GCA_013399875.1 Gymnorhina tibicen | reverse complement strand
CTCGGCTCCGGTATCGCCGGTGAGTCCGCGCCGCTCCCGCCGCTGGCCGGGACCGCCCGCCCCGCCCGCCGCGAGGGATGTGGGGTGTGGGATGGGGACGGGGAGGAGGCGCCGCCGGCACGACTCTCGCGAGAGGTGGGGGCCGCTCACCCTGCTCTCGCGAGAACGCCGCTGCACCGCGCGCCGCCAGCCCGCCGCCCGCGCCCCGCTCATTGTCCGCGCTCCCGCGGGGCAGCATGGGAAGGCGCGGGGGGCGGGGCGCGGCGGAGGCCACGCCCCCTGGCGGGAGGGGTGCGGGGTCCGGGACGGGGGGTTCGCGTCTCCCCTCAGCCTCTTCCGGGGAGCGGCACCGCTGGCCGCGCTGCTGCGGGGTGTGTCCTGGGTATCCAAGGTATCCGTAGTATCCAGGGTGTCCAGGATATCCGGGGTGTCCGGGATATCCACAGTATCCTCTGGTCCCCCAGCGCCGTTCCCTGTGTCTCAGGGCACACTCGCGGGCACCCAGCCCCGCCCAGCCCAAGGCCTCTCTCCTCAGCACAACGCAGGTGTCGCCATCGCTAAAATATTCAAAACTGTGCGCTCTCGCTGGCTGTGAGGCTCGTTAGAAGATTCTAGTAAAAAGGCCGTGCAGCCGATGTGCGAGGCTGTGCTGTTCCTCTGATCCAACATTGCCACCTTGTGCTGGATGAGGAGAGGTCCCTGTGCCGCTGCCCGCCTGAAATCCAGGGCTTGTGACCAAGGTACTCGTACAACCCGGCAAGTACTATTCATTATTTGGATCTCTTTCATAGTCAATATCTTTCTTCCCTATTTAATTTTGTGGCTAAAGAACCAGTCTCTCCATCAGCCTGGAAGCTGCTGTGTTCCAGCAGCTTTACGAAGGTGAGGGCGTGTATGTGAATTCAGGGAAAGCTCCAGGGGAAAGGAAAAATCTGCCTGTACAATTCATCACAGGCTGATTTTTCTTCTCTAGATGTGGCTGGAGAGCACAATGAAACAATAACACATAGGTATTTTTAAAAAATGGAAGTGGTACAATATACGTGTTGAAATAATGTGGAAATGCTCAGAGAACAATCACAAGAAATCCAGCTCTTAACAAGCTCAGGGTAAAAAACAATTAAGTGCTCAAAAACAAGCTCATAAATCTCAGTTAACAATCCTCCCATGCTGTGGTGCCGCAGAGCAGTAAAAGCAGAGCAAATGTAAAGCAATCCAGCCACTTTTGCCTGGTAAAACTCATATATAGATTGCAAAATGTATGGTGCTCCCAAACAGAACCATAAATCATGCTGGCATTTCCCGAGTATGAATGCAGGTCCTGCTCCATTTCCTGGCTTTATTTCACCACCAGCCTTGGACCTCATGGGTTCTCTCCCAATTCCCTTTGCTGTCCTTCGCTCGAGGCACCAAAGTGGGGCCATGACCTTCATTGATCACCTTTGTGCTGCAGAAGGAGCTGCATGGTGCTGACTGTCCCCTTCCTGCCAGAGGTGACACCCCGAGCTCCAGACCCCCGAGCCTGTGCTTGTGCTGACTACTTTAGGACATCCCTATTTTTTATTTTCCAGGTGTGCACAAAGCTGGAAGCTGGACACGCCCCAGCACCCAGAACCCCCCATGCCCTGGGCAGATCCCCCAGTGTGGGCAGCAGGGGAGGGGGGATTCTGCCCCTGTGCCCCCTCAGCTGAGACCCCACCTGCAGAGCTGCCCCAGCCCTGGCCCAGCACAGGAAGGACCTGGAGCTGCTGGAGCCAGGCCAGAGCAGGCACCAGGATGAGCAGAGGGATGGAGCAGCTCTGCTGGGAGGAAAGGCTGGGAGAGCTGGGATTGTTCAGCCTGGAGAGGAGAAGCTTTGGGGTGACCTCACTGTGGCCTTGCAGGGCCTGAGGGAGCTGACAAAGATGGAGAGAGACTGTGGACAAGGGAAAATGCTTCCCACTGCCAGAGGGCAGGGCTGGATGGGATATTGGGAAGGAATTGTTCCCTGGGAGGGTGGGGAGGCCCTGGCACATGAGCAGCATTAGGGCTCATGGCTAAACAAGCAGTGTCAGGGACATTTATGGAGTTCGGATTATTTTGCAAGCACAGGGTTCCCCAGAAGACTGCATGGAATCCAAAGGGATTTAAATCTCATCTTGGAGAGAGCAAAACACTCATTTTGTTCCAACTTTTGCATTCAAACACCATTGTTGTCTGAATCCCTGAGGGTCATCTTGCCTCTCCCCACCAGTTTTGATGTATTTTACATATTCATCAGCCTTTTCTAACCTTTTGTGTGCTCACTTCCCCCTGGGCCAGGGATGAGAGCTGGTGCCTCACTCACTCCAGCCTCTTTAGTCTCCCACAAGAATTCAACACCACTCTCAAATCCTGCTGCACCCAACAGCCTTGTAAGATAATGAAAAACAAACTGAGCAAGCCTAATTATAAATACGTTTAATTGAGGTCATATAAAAATATATTTTAAACAAGCAGTGAGAGGAGATTAACAAATTGTACACCTAATTCTTGTTATACTTTGCACCAAACCACCTTAGATGTTTCCAATTCCTACATCCAGATCCTGAAAACAAGTCCTTCTCAATTCCCGTTTAAACTGTGGGCTCCAGGTTTCCATCTTCCCAATACCTTTCAAACAAGGATCTTCAAAGCAGCGTCGACAGCTTTTCTTCTGACCACTCCTGCTGCCCCAGCAAGCCCCACGCCAACCACTTGCCTGTAATAAAAACCCAGTAAAGACAGTTGAAAGGAGGACCCCATTCAACCCTTAGCACTGACCAGTTAATTAGATGATATTCATTTTTATGTAAAAGATGCATATTAAAATATCTGCAACAGATTTTTCCATTTTCTCTGTGCTGTCTGCATCCAATCTAGGCTCTAACTCCACGGGCAGGAGTTACTCCACTCTCAGGCATGCAGAGCGCTGCCAAAACCCGGCACCACCGAGCGCCAGGACGGCCCCGCTGGTGCCAGGAGGACTCGGCAGCACCTTTCTCTCCCAGCAGCATAACACTGGCACAGGCACCGAGCAGCCACGGGCAGCTGACTACTGCTGGGAGAAAAAAAACCAAAACCGGAGGTTTTGCAGGGCAGAAAAAAGTGGAGGTACAAAGTACATCTTTCTGGTGATGCCTCCTTCATCAAGGCTTCATCCAGCAAGAGCAATAGGTAAGCTAAACCTATCGCTGGATAAACCATATGATTTCCACCCCGAGGACCTGAGGCTAGCACAGGAGCCAGCAAAGGCCTTTTAGGTAATTTAAGACAGCAAAAAAACCATTTTTGCCCATTTCCCCTCGCTGGCCCATGGTCACACCTCACCCTCGTTGCTCCAGAGCTCTCCCTGCGCCTCTTAGGCAGGTTATCCCTTGACATCTCCTCTCCGCAGGCTCCAGTGCCCTCCTGGAGATCCCCCGCTTGGCTGTCCCGGCACAGCACGGCACGGCTCGAGGGTTTCACACACCACGGTGCCGGGTCACCTCAGGGCTGCTCCTTCGGGCGGCTCCCGGCCACCCACAGCTCCGGCTCCCTGCGATCCCCCCCATCGGCTGAAGGCCTGCAGAGAGCACAGCAGAAACATCGCCAATAATCCATTAATTCAATCTGTACTCATAAAGATCAACAGCAGCGGCCTGGCTTGTGCGAGACGAAAAAAGGCAGCCAATCGAGCAGAAGCTTGAGGAATTAGTGCTGAACGGCACAGCCGAACAACACCCCCAGTCCCGGGGCACCGCGGGCTGCAGCGCTTGCCGGCCGGCAGAAACAAGTAAATTCAAAAATGGGAGTATTTCAGGTGGCGCTTTCCGCCCCCGGAGCCCCGGTCTCCAGCCCCGCTGCCGCCGCCATCCCTCCCCTGTCCCCCCCTCACCTCATGGCGGCGGCGGCCCCTCATGGCGGCGAGCCGAGGGAGCCCCGGCCCCGCCACAGCCGCTCCTTCTCCTCACGGCGCCGGGAGCGGAGAGAGGCCGAGGCTCCCCGCGCTGCTGAGGTGATTCCACAGGCACCGCCCCGCTCGCTGCGGCCGCTCCCCCCGGGGCGGGGAAAAACCCTCGGTAATGTGGGACAGAGCGCTTTGGGCTGGGAGGGAGTTTAAAGCTCATTTCATCCCACTGTCCCAGGGTGCAGCCACAGCTTCTCTGGGCACCCTGTGCCAGGGCTTCCCCACCCTCCCAGTCAGGAATTCCTTCCCAATATCCCATCCAGCTCTGCCCTCTGTCAGTGTGAAGCCATTTTCCCTTGTCCTGTCCCTCCATGCCTTGTCCCAAGTCCCTCTCCAGTGCTCCTGGAGCCCCTTTAGGCCCTGGAAGGGGCTTTAAGGTTTGCCTGCAGCCTTCTCCTCTCCAGGTGAACGCCCCAAGCTCTCCCAGCCTGGCTCCAGAGCAGAGGGGCTCCAGCCCTCAGAGCATGTGCCATCCTCTGGACTCGCTCCAACAGCCCCAGGTCCCTCTGATGCTGGAGCAGCTCTGCAGGGGGGTCTCACAAGGGCAGAGTAGAGGGGGACAATCCCCTCCCTCACCTGCTGCCCACTCCTCTGTGGGTGCAGCCCAGAACACGGGGGATTTCTGGGCTGCCACTGCACGTTGTTGGCTCATGTCTAGCTTTTCATCCATGAGAACCTCCAGGTCCTTCTCTGCTGGTCAATGAGCTCTTCTCCCAGTCTGTGCTCATGCCTGGGACTGCCCTGACCGGGTGCAGCACCTCAAAGAGTGCCAAATCTCCTAAAAGAGGAAAGGCAGCGTCGAGGCCGTGGCTGCCCCATCTCTGCTTATGTGGGAGCCAAGCAAGGCTGGTGTCACTCATAGTCAGTGCGGGTACAAACACCTGCAATGCGTCATCATCACCGTCCCCAGCCGTGACAGACACCGAGGGGACAAAAGTTCTTCTCACCAGCACCCAAACCTGCTTGGCTGTGGGACTGGAGGTGACCACCACAATGTACATCCACAAATCTTTTTTTCCATAAGTTTACTGAATTTTCTTCCTCTTCCCACAGTACTACTCTGTCTTTTCCTCCAGTGACTGATGGTGTGGCCAAATGGTGTTGAGCCAAAATCTGATCAGTACGGAAGGATCACAGTACCAACCCTGCAGTGCCAGAGCTGGAGGTGAGCGGTGACGTGGGGTGGGCAGCGAACCCTGGGCATGGATGTGTTCGGGGCTAAGGTGACAGTAAAGGATCTCTCTTGCTGCCACAGGGCTGCAGACATTGGCTACACGGGGGAATGTCCCACCCCAGGCTTGTAGCACATGTATTACAGCTCCATGCCAGTGCAAGACTCTTTGAGTGGATGCACTGTGCCAGCAAACAGTGCTCATGTCCTGGTTTAACCCATCCTGCTAATTTACGGGAACAGAATCACTCAGATGTGATTCCTCCTTTTTGCTGTAACCGAGCATTCACTCGACAGGGGTTACCCAGGCTTCTGGAGCCTGTTGAGTTGCTTTGAACACAAGCTGCAGGGCTGTGCTGGGATGCAGGGAGCTCAGGGGAGGCTGTGTCTAGACTAGAGGAGTTCTCCTGAAGGCTGGCTGGGCTTTTGTTTTGTAGTAACTCATATCTCTAATCTGGCTTGGAACAAAGCATCTCACTCCCTTCAGTCCCCACCACAACACTTGCAGGAGAAAAGGAGGATCTGTTTAGCTGCCACCAAGCCAAGATGAACAACAGGGATTGGCTGCAGCTGATGCAGAGAGCACATTCCTGTGACAAAAGAGGGCTTCACTCCCATGGCAGAACTACTGTGTTTCATTTGGTTTGACACTTTTCACCCAAAGTTCACAAATGATGTGCAGGCCTTTGTTTGAGCCCCGCTCCGAGGCCAGCAAGCAGAGGAAAATCTGTGCACACAGAGGGAATCTGTGCTGGTAAGTGAGAGGCTGGTCCTGGCACTGAGAGTTGCTGAGTTCTGGTATTTGGCATTCAGGAAGCTTTTGAAGTATCTCCCTGATCCTGCTGAAAATGTCTTATTAAAAGAGACAAAGCATATTAATTTGAGCCCCGTGCTGCGCTAATGAATTAAACAGCTTCCAAACTGAAGCTGTGGCTTAGGGTCTTGGCAGAGCCATCATCCATCCCTGTTTGTGGGCACGTGGCTTTGGCCATGGGCAATGAGACCTCCAGGAACAAGAGCCTGACGTGCTCTGTGTCTGCTCTTACCTGTCCCTCCACCAGACAGCTTTTGCTGTGCTGCACTGGGCATAGCTGGCAAACCTGTTCCTCACCAGGTTCATCACTGACAGGGGAAGCACTGAACTCCTGCTGCTGCTCAGCACCAGCCTCTCTCCCTGCACGCAGACGTGTTCTGGGCACAACAAGCCCAGAGCTTCCTGGGATGAGGCAGGATCAGGCTGAGCCAGGGAGGAGCACCCCACATCCAGGAAAAATAGCTGCCTGCCTTGGGCTGAAAATAGACCATGAAGCATTTGAAGAAGACAGAGCTGGAGTGGATGATTGCCTGAGGCAAGACGCAGCTCCAGCTGAGCTCATCCTTGAGCTCTGAGAGCATAAGCACATGAGGAGCATGGGGGAGGGATGCCAGGCCTTCTGGAAAGGCCTTGAAATGTCTCACTGGAGCACAAAGCCCAGAGAAAAACTTCCTTTGAATGGATCCCAAGTGAGAGAGGTCACAGTTACACTGCCGTGCCTAGACATGGATACACAGAGCACTGAGCTGATGTTAAGGCATCCAGTGGAGGCCAGGGAAGGTGTGGAATTGTGCTTCTCCCAGTAAGGCACTTGGCAGCACCACAACTTTTTTTTCTTCTTATTTGAGGGCTGTTTTTTTTGCTGCTGGCAGCTGTTTCTCAGCTGACACTTCTACCTTGTGTGCCTGAAGTGGGACACATCAGAGGCAAGCAGAGAGGCAGCTCACCGGCCCTCTGCTTCCTGTGAGCTGGTGCTTGAGTTCAGTTTTCCCAGCTCCACAGATCCTGTGTTTCCTGCACGGGCTCTCCATGACCCCACGTGTGCATCTCAGCATTGAGGTTGGTGTGGATGCTCACAGCTGAGGTGACCTTGCTGAATTCCCCAGCTTCAGTCCAGGAAGAAAAGTACCTTTACTGCTTGGACATGGCGCCTTGAACTAGAGGTCCTTCCCCTGCAGCTCATGGCATAGGTGGGACTCTGTCCCTCCATGCTGAGAAGGGAAGTTAGCCCTCAGCACCCAAGGAGAGACACAGGTCAGATTCTTCAGCCTGGAACCAACTGCTTTTGTAGCCACATAATTCACTCAGAGAGAGAAATGTTGATTTCTGTTGAGGAATGAACCATTTGCACTCTCTCCAAGCAAGAATAGTCTGGGACTTTTCAGTTGGAGGCAGATTTTCTCTTAGCCCCTGACTTGTACTGGAGTGCGATGGGCTTCCTGTCCATCCAAACCAGAGCCACTCATCACATCCAGGGTGAGACATCGACCTGTTGGAGTGAGTTCAGAGCAGGCACCAGGATGATCAGAGGGGAGGGGGCAGCTCTCCCATGAGGAAAGGCTGAGAGAATTGGGATGGTTCAGCCTGGAGAAGAGAAGCTTTGGGGTGACCAAATTGTGGCCTTTCAGTATCTGAAGGAGCTGACAAGAAACATGGAGAGAGACAATTTACAAGGGATGGAGGGACAGGACAAGGGAAAATGGCTTCCCACTGCCAGAGGGCAGGGATAGATGGGATACTGGGAAGGAATTGTTCCCTGGGAGGATGGGGAAGCCCTGGCACAGGGTGCCCAGAGCAGCTGTGGCTGCCCCTGGATCCCTGGCAGTGCCCAAGGCCAGGTTGGACGGGGCTTGGAGCACCCTGGGACAGTGGAAAGTGTCCCTGCCCATGGCAGGGGGAGGAATAAAATTATTTTTATGGTCTCTTCCAACCCAACTCATTCTGTGATTTCATGATCTCCTCTGACTCCACATAGGGGCCATTTCCACTTCCCCATTGCCATCACAAGATGGCATTCCAGACCTAAAAGCTGAGCTGGCTCAGCTGATACTTAGAGATCTTTTCCAGACCCTGGGGTGTCCAACCCCAGAAGAAGCTGTGGATTTAACCCTGCCTGCTGAGCTCCTCTGCCAGGTCTCAGCCCCGGCACTGCCTTTTAATCACATCCCTTACTGCCAGGGCTGTGCTTTAATCACCTGCACTGAAACACAGCCGCCGTTACTCCGTAACCTCTGAGCCATCTAATGGCACTGAGTTAAGCCAGTTATAGTTTTGACAGTGAATAGCATGCAGAGCACTTTAATCTTGACCTGCAACACCTCCAGCTCTTGCAGGGCCTCCTCTGCCCCGGAGGAGACACTGCTAATCAGACCAAGCCATGAAGTAGTTTAAGACATGGACAAAGGGAGCCAAAGGTGAATCATGAGCGAAATGAATCTGACTCATTTTGTTATAAAGCACTGTCGAAGGTAGGACTGCCTTTTCTTTGCCTGAGAATGAGTTGGGAGAGTAGTGAGAAGTCTTTCAATAATTTATAACTTCAAAATAATAACAAAAAAAAGAGAAAAATCATTCTTCTTAGATACATTTTTTTAAAAGAAAGCTTATTTTGAGTTAGGTGCATAAAGCCCTGGTGCAGTGTGTTATCCCCTCTGTGTCCCCCCTGCCCTCATGGGGACAGGGCCTGTCCAGAGCCCCCTGCCCACCTATGGCACAACACGCAGCCAACAGCCAGGGCTCAGCGTGAGGAGCTTCCAGATCACTGACACCCCCACCTACAGGACAGGAGCCCCACTGAACTCAGCATCAGGAGGAACTTCCCTCCTCCTCTGAGGAATGCTGCAGGAGCACCTTGCTCCTGGTCAGACTGTTGGCTCCTGGAAGGACCCTCAGACACACATTGTAGCCATGCCTCTGGCTACAGATTATTTCCCAGATGAACTTTGGATCCATTTTGTAGCTGTGCCTCCAGCCCTGTCCTTGGCTCATCTCCTCTGGCTCCTGGGTCATCTGGGCTCTGGACTGGGGTCATTGCAAGCTGCACCTGAGATGGTGACCCTGTGACCAGCCGTGCTCAGACCTGGTGGGACTCTGCCTGCTGATGGGGACAGTATCTCTGCTGAGGTCATCCTGGCTCCCCTTCCCTTAGGGAACTGCTGACCCGTCCTGCTCTGCTGGGCCCACCGTTCTGTTGTAAGAGAGTGAGTACAAGCCCTGTTCATCTGCACATCAGCCTGCTCCTCTGTGACCTCGCTGGGTGCCAGCAGGAGGGAGCTGTCCTGCTGTGCTATTCCGTGGCTGTGGCAGGAGACGAAGGCGCAGGGCTGGGATAACATGAGGCTTGCTGCTCCCACGTGTGAGTGCGTGCTCCAGGCTTCATCCACCAGTTGCTCCCTGCAAGAACCCATGATCCAACCATCTCCCTCCCTGGCCAAGGGCCTGCAGCCTCCCACGAGGGCTCGGTATGTCCAAGTCCTGGGTGACAGCTCTGCCAGCACAGCTCCCCCGGGATGGCAGCAGGGCAGGATCTGCTGCTCAGCTGTCTCGGAGGCTGAGGCTGGATGTGTCCCTCTGGGCAGCTCAAGGAAAGGCTGCTCAGCCTGTTCCCTTCACCATGGAGGTGGAGAACAACCTCTCTTGGTCCGGAGGAAAGAGCATTCAGAAAAGGTTACATAACCCCCAGTTAGCCTGCCAGAGGGGTGGCTGCACCAGCAGCAAGAGCAGTGCCACTCGGGATGGGACTGGGCAGGAGCGTGCCCTGCCTGCTGGGACCCTGCCTGTGGGGCCCTGCCTCCCCTGGGCCTGCATGGGTCTCCTGTCCCTGTCAAAGCCTGGTCTTTTTGTTGTTCAAAATGCACTTGGGCAGCTTGAGGAGCCTGTGCAGCTCCCTCTGTTCTGGGCTGAAACTGCTGCACAGCGATTTCTTTTTCCATTTCATCTCTGGCAGAGTCCTTGAGCTTCACTCCCTTCCTCTTCCACCCTCCTCTCCTCCTGCTGAGCTTCTCCCTGGCCCAGTCTCCTTCCCTGCTGTCCCCTTCTGCTCCCAGCTCCTACTTAACCCCCATTTTTTCTATCCTCTCCCTCCTTTGGTGCTCCCACCCAGAAGACAGATCACAAACCACAAACTCTGCTATTCATCTAACAGACCCTAAACCACTTTCTCAGCATGATAAATGTGACCTGCTAATCCTGTGGAGAGGATCCCCTAGGATGCAAACCACTGCTGGGATCTGTGGCAACCCCATGGCATCAAGCCACAGGGTCAAACATACAAGGAGTGCTGCAGCTGCCTTGCCCCAAGCGTGGGCACCACAACCTGCTTCCCTTAGGAATTCAGACCTGCACAAGACCCACCAAACACACCTGTGTCCTTCCAGTGCCCCACCGGCTCTCTTGGCAGCAAGGAATTTGCTTTAATTCTGTGAGTTTTATAAAGCCTGACTCAAATCTCAGGGATTTTAGGCAGTGCTGACACCCAGAGCAGGGTAGTGCGAGCACAGGTCAGGTGCTGGGGACAGATGGGTGGGCACATCAAGAAACACACCAACCCACCATTTCAGAGCAGAGCTAGCTAGGAACAGCTTATTCCATTAAGAAAAAAGGAAAAAAAATTATCATTCTTAATTAGGACAGAAACCCCCAGATAGGCTTTTTAAAAGAAAATGCCTAAAAATACCATTTTTGCTTTGATTTGAAAACTATTTTTTGCTCTTCAGACTGTAAGATAAAACACATTTGAATTGATGATGCATTTCACAGCAAAAATCCATCCCTTTTCATCTTGAAAATGCTGAAATGAGTTGTTACAAAATTTTCAACGTTTACCCCCTTTCTTAAAAACCAAAATTTTTAATTTAGATGAAATGTCTTCTTTTTTTTTTTCTAATGGAAACTCTTGATTACATTTTTTCCCAACAGCTCTAATTAGAATTAACAATTACAGCTGATTCTTGGCGGGGTGATAAACAGCTGGACTGTGCAGCCCTCTCTGCTCTGGGACTTCCAAACAAGCCCCAGCCCTGGCAGTTTAGCCTTCTGCAACATTTTAGACTTGTCTAGTCACTGGAATTTATTTTTCTTTCTTTTTATCCCCACCCTTTCTCCTCTGAGGGTTAGTTTTTACCGGTGGAGCATCTCTAACAGCCAGGGAACTTCACAGTGAGTTGAGATCGCATTGATTTCTCGAGGAAGAAGCCGCATACTAATTTTTCCTATTTTTCTCCCTTGAGGAACGCAGGTAACGTTCAGGAAGGCAGCTGGGTTTGTAGATATTATGTTCACCTGCTGGCTGACAGGAAAGTCTGAGGTCTGTGGGACCACCATGGGACACGAGGAGACTTTGGCTGGTCTGGTGCAATGCTGGCGTTGCTGGGAAAGCACCTGGGATTAAAGCAGAACAGGTTAAGCCTGACAAAAGCACTAGGTGAGGATCAGGGGGTGGATCAGCCCATGCCCTAGCATGCTATGCTGCCAGTGCTCCCCTCTGCACCCAGGGTGATCCTCACACCCCTCAGCTCTTTGAGGGCAGGGGAAGGAATGCTGGAGCAGTGTGAACGGAGAGGAAGGGACTGTGGTGGAGGGGAAGGGAAGATGTCAGAGCCTGCTCTTAAACCCCCAAACCCTCTGTTCCAGGCACCCAGGCAGGTTTGTCCAGCCTTTGCAGGCAACCTCCAGAGAGCCAAGAGGCACTGGGGCATCCTCCTTCATGAAACTAGTGTCCCCAGTGCCACTGTGACTCCTGGGCTGCTGTGTCCAGGGCTTTTCATCGCTGCTCATCCCTGTGCTGGCTCCACGCTGTTAAGGGCTGATCTTCCCTCCCTGGAAACAAGCCCATGGCTTCAGCCTGTCCTGCCTCGCTCCTCCCACTCCCCTGCCAAACAGTTATTGCCTTCTTGGACAAACCTGAGGTAGTGTTAAGCGAGAGGGAGGTTTTCATACACAAATGTCCCCGTGATTAATGGATTAAGAGATTCTGTGCAAATTAAAGCCTTTCTTCATACTTCACACATACACGTCATACTCTTCAGCTGTTGCTCTTTCCCTTCGAGTCCTTTACAGAAATCCCTGTGGGCCTTGCTTGCCCCATCCCTTTTGCTGCTGTTTTCTCCCCACAGTGACCCAGGGATGTGGCTGACACTCATTTTCCCCAAAGCCTTCACCCCACTGAGTCCTGGGCAGACCCTGCTGCTCCTGAGCCAGCACTGTGCAGAGGAGGATGCTGTGAGCACAGCTTGTTTATACACAAAACCAACCCAGGAGAGGGGCTATAAATGCCTCTTTATTTCCATATTTATCATTGCAGCTCAGATGGATGAGGAACCCAGTGGAAAGTTTAGATGAAACAGAGAAGAAATGAAAAAGTGTTGGCAAACGGCGGCTCAGCTGAGAGACTGGCAGCCTCAAGGGCTTCCAGAAGGAAAAAGGCTTTCAATTATTGCACTGCTGCTCCATGACATCCCCATTCCCCTGCCACGCCAGGAGGGGTGTGGCAGCTGGGGAGCCCTGCCCTCCTGCGATCCCACCCCAGGGAGGTGGACCTGAGACCCTAAAGCAGCACGTTTGGTCTTGCTGATGTTTTACAGGGCTGATTTCTTCCCGGGCGCTGGTACCAGGAGCAGCAGCAGAATGTGGGTGTGGAGGCTCCGTAATTATCTCCAGGTGATGGGCACTGTAGTCACCCGTGCCATGGTGGAAAGGAGCCACAAAGGCTTTGCTGGACACCTTCAGAACATCCAGTGCTGGGTGTTGGTGATGGATGATGATTTAAAGCCCGTTTTTGCAGAGAATAATGGCTCATAACCATCCCCTCTCCTTTAATGGTGCGACCCTGCTGAGATGGATGGTCTCCTTGTTTCCACCTCAGGGGAGGTGTTTTATTAATTGTCCCTGCCCTTGCTCCTGAGCCCACGTGTGCTGTGATGTGGAGGTGCTTCAAATACAGTGAAGAGGAGGTGGCAGCCAGGATGTGACTCCTGGGGGAGGCAGCCACAGAGGCAGGGATGGGTCCTGCCCACGGGCCTTCCAATCATCTGAAACCTTCAGCCCTGGGAGGGACTGACTGCCCCCAGGCCAAGGGAGTCTGGCTCTGCTGAGGGATAACCAGGACTGTGTGTCTGTGACCAGGGTCTGTTCCATGGGGAGGAGGCAGGGGATTGAACTGTCCCCTTGCTGCCTGCATGGCCCTCTATGCTGGTGACTATTTTTCACCCAAATCCCTGCTTGGGCACCCATAAAAGCCCCTGCCCAGGTCACCAGGGGTGACGGCTTCTAGAAGGGCTCTCTGGGGATGCTGCTGCCATCGCTGGTGCCTGCCTGGTCACAGCTGAGCTGGTGGCACTGAAAACTTGAGGTTCCTTTCACACCCCTTCTGTACGTACAGGTCCCTATGCTCTCACTACAGGCTTTATTCTCCTCCCTGCTTCCCACTCATTGTGCCCTGCTCTGGAGCAAAGCGCTGGGAATTGATCCCTGTGTCACCTTCGCTAATTTAATCCAAAGCCGGTATCAGGTGGGAGCGAGCGAGGGCAGCCCGGGGGAAGCTGCGTGCGGCAAACACTTGGCGCTGACCAACGGCGCCGTTAATAACCCGGAATGAATCGCTGCAGTCGCCTGGCATCGCCGCCTCTCCAGCCAGGCACAGCCCGCCCTCTGTCCCGCGGCTGAGGCTCCCACGAGGACAGAGCTGTCCTGTGGGTACGGCCCAGAGGGAGAAGAAGCGTCAGGGGCTGTCACCCAGCGGGATCCTGACCCCGAGCTGTGCCGCTGCTGCATGGGCAGCAGCTCACCCTTAAACCTCGTGCTTCACCCCCGCTGGCAGAGCCCTTCCGAGAGCAGGGATGGCCCCTGGGCTCATCACATCCCACTTACCACTCCAGAGCCCCGGAGGGACCGATGGCAAAAGCCCTTGGATGAGTCAGTTTTTGGCAGTGAATGAAACAGGATTTGTGCTGGCGGTGATAAGAGGCTGCAAGTTGGCCCCATCTGATCCTCATGGCAATTTGGAGTGGCCGATGCTGACGGGGCAGAACAGGTCCTGCAATAGCCTTCATGTCCCAGCACACAAAATGGGTGAGAAAAAGCATTTTTAAAAGTGACAGGGGTAACTGCAGCAGTGATGCCATCCTGTCTCAAGCCCAGGGTTCCCCTCTGGCCTCTCTGGAGCCACAGGTACTGCAAAAACCCTCTGCTCTGAACTCGGGCTGGGCCATGACTCACTTCTTGGGCTGTAAAAATGCCTTCCATTGTGTCCGCGTGGAGAGTGGCCGTGGGCAGCTCCCTGGCAGTGGTGAGGCTGGCTGTTCAACAATTACACCCACTGGAGCCCAAATTCCATCTCGTATTCTGCTACAGCACAACAAAATAGGTTGAGGGGAAGGAAAGGCTGGAGGGGAAAAGTGTTTCACTCAACAATCCTCGTAGGACTCTCTATCCAGTGGCTTGTCTGGCCACAAATCCACCTATTTTGGTGCAAGTGGGGAGTGCAAAGCCTGGACCTGCCACCTGAAAATGCGGCCTCATGAGTCTCCTGCAGCCTGTGGAGTTTACTTCTTATCCAGGAGAGACACCTCTCGTGCTGGCCCTGGCAGCCTTCCAGAGGGAAAAGGGCAATTCAACCCTCTGAATGTCTCTGCCTTGCTGAGTTAAACAGCATCCATGGCTTTTCTCTGGGTCTTCCCCCAACCAGAACTACTTGCAGGTACTTTTAGTATGAAAAAATTACTGAAAACTAACAATTACCTGCTGAGGGGCAGCACTGTGAGATTTCACAGCAATGGCACCTTGTGACTTAGTTTTGCTTTTGGACTTAAATGTCCAATTATGTGTCTGGGGGTGTTTAGCACCAGTCGTATAATTTAATTTGTGACCAAATTTGGGACACATTGCCTCAACTGAGCTACTGGAGAAGCCAAACAGCCTTGAGGAGAGGAGCCTGGTGGCTCCAGACGAGCATGTGGCAGTCCTGGGCACAAACGCGCACACCTTTTCCTGAAGAAAATCTGAATTCTTTAAAGGAAGGGGCTTAACCAGGAGGGATCAATGCCATGGAGTGCAGTTGCTCTGTTGCTGCGGTGGTCCAGGACAGAGAGATGCTGTGGGACCGGGAGAGGGGCTCTGTGCTCGTTAACGCCCCAGGCACTAACGAAGCCCAGGAGCAGCTGCAAACAGAGCCAGCTGAAGGATTCCTGCTGCCTCCCACCAACGCTGCCCGCGATTCATCAATTACCTATCTGCTTAGTCCTTTTCTCCATCCTTTTACAATCTAAATAGCACATTTTATAGTTGCTGCTAAGTGATGTGATCAACATCAATTACCTACTAAAAGAGAATCAAGTCTTGATTTAAAATTAAGTGCTGCATTTTCCCATGTTCTTTATATGTAGCCAACAGAATAATTGCAGTGACATAAAAACTAATTACACAACTCCACAATTAGGCCTCCCTCCTAGTGCTGTGATTGTCTTTAAGTATACTGATGAAAAATTACTCCCGGTCCCGAATTACTCTCTCACACCCATCTTCTCTAATACCTTTGGAAAAAGCCCTCCACCCCGTCAGACCAAAGAGAGGAACTCGAGATGCAGAAGGTAATACATGCAGAGTGCATCTTCTTATTTCTTTGATGTGGGAGCGGTTTCAGATGTGGGATTCGGCTGGGGTTGCCCAGGGACGCAGCAGTGCTCCTCTCTGCATGGACTGAGCATCTCAGTGAGGCTTCCCAAACTGCCTGGTGGCCGCTGTGCCAGCACCCTGAGACAACCAGGGAGAAAATCCTCTTCCCAGTACGCCAGCTGACACTTTGCCCCTGGGCTTGCAACCAGAGACCAGTCCTGCCTGGCTGCCAGCCTTGGGCTTGGTGTGTGGAGGGGTTTTATTGCTGTGCCTGAAAGAGGGGGATCATCCCCTTCGTGCTGTCCACCTGGCAGAAAGAAGGGGTAGAGCTGGATCCAGCTCAGCTGCCCTAGTGGTGAGGGTTTGGGCAGAGGCGGTGCCATGCCCTGAGCTGTGGCAATGCTGCTCCAGGAGCAGAGAGGACCCAGAGCCCAGAAGGAGAAGGAAGAGGCTGGAGTACAGCAGTGCTTTCACCCATCCAAAGGCCAGGAGTTACACCCAGCCAGCAATCACGTAGCTGCCATAAACCCCAACAAAAATCATAAACATCAATAAAGCTCTGGTGCACTCCTGACGGGTTTTGAGGGATTTGATTCCAGATTATGTTTTTGAGATGTTTACAACCGACCTGGAAAGACTGAAAATATTCAATTACTGGCAAGGAGAGCTGAGATTTGCTTACAGTCAATCTCCTGCCTCCAGGATCTCTGTGGGTGCCAGCAGTGAAACACAGAGCACAGGTGAGCAGAACTGTGGGGACAGTGGCCCAGGGACAGGTCCCCCTGCTGTCACTGAGCATCTTTCACAGGATACTTAAGAATTGCAGGTTTAATTTTGGGGCTGGCAGGATGGTTTTGGCTGCTGTCCGATGGATCCCATGGCCTGTTCCTCAGCCACAGCCCAGCCCTTGCCAGGGAGGGTTGCACAGCTTGTGGCTGTCGATTTTCCATCATTTCTGCAGTGCCGTCGCTCAGTCGCAGTCTGAGGGAGAGCGGTGGGAAATGCTTTGGCATGATTTTAATCAGCAGAGTGCTTTGAGTGAACGAGGTGGAGGGACCAGTGGGCTCGCACCTGTGGCAATCCGGCATTCCCTGTGCCTTCTCTGACTTTCTCACCTCATTTCAGCATCAGCCAGGGGTGCCAAGGCTGAGAATTTACACCCTTGTATTTACCTGAAACCTCACTACCTTCCTCAAAACCTGTGAAAAATAAAGGGGGTGGTGATGTAGCCTGCAGCCTGATGTGATGTGTAAGGCCAACATCTCCTGATCCTTCCTGAATATTCCCTCCTGACCCCCAGCACCCATCCCAGATATCCCCACCCTCTCACCCAGCCCAGAGCCCTGAGTGCCACCTCCAGCCCTTCCTCGGACACCTCCAGGGATGGGCACTCCAAACCTCCCCGGGCAGCCCCTGCCAAGGCCTGAGCACCCTTTCCATGGGGAAATTCCTGCTGATGTCCAGCCTAACACGAAGCAGAGCGGCGCCCCCCGCCAGCCGGTGCCGTCAGCCCCCGGCTCGGACACGGCGGGGCCGGGGCAGCGCCGCCGCCGCCTCACGGCGCACGGG
>VXAZ01002917.1:8464-33516 GCA_013399875.1 Gymnorhina tibicen | reverse complement strand
ACGGTGCTGATTGGGCGGGGCGGGGCCGGGGGCGGGGCGGCTGGGGCCGGGCGGAGCGTGCGCAGTGCGGAGCGGTGAGTTGGGGTGGGGGGGTTGAGGTGGGAGGTGCTGCTGGCGCCCCGTGAGAGCCGGGCCGCAGCTCCGGGTCGGGGACCCGGGGTCCGGGACGCAGCCCAGGTCCCGGCCCCGTGGTTACCGGCCGCTGCCTCCCCTGCGCTGCCCTCGCTCGAGCGGAGCCGGCGGTGAGGCCTGCTCGCCGCCCTGCTTCGCTTCAGAGCGGCCGTGCCCGGGCCGTGAGAAACGGCGCCTGCCCGGCCCCGGGGGCTCGGGCAGGGCTGGCGGGACAGGCCGCTGCTGGGGCTGGAGTGCTGCGGCAGTGACCGAAAACGCGGGCCCTGTGGCGGGCACTTACGCACACTGTGGGGGCAGAACAGGGATCCCTTACACTGGGGGGGGTTTAAACACAAATATTTCCACATAAGTTTCCCCCAACGGGCACAGTTTGGATCTTGCCTGGAGCACGAGGCCGGGCTAGGTGACCTCTGGCCTGCCGTGTGCCCAGGAAGCTGCGGAATAAAAACGTGCTGGAACCACTGGAGTAACTCTGGGATATTAAAACGGATTTTTCTTCAGGGCGTGCGCTTTCTTACACGAGGCCAGAATTTTAAAAACTGTTTTAATTATTTTGGTGCAAGCCTGCATATGGTGCTCTGGCTGGAGAACTGGTAAAACGACACATTGCACGAGGCCAGGAAGGGAATGCTGAGCAAATGGGATTTTGTATATAAACACTATTGGGAATGTTGCCTTAAAATGTTTTAAGTTCAGTGGTTGACTAAGACTCGCATTAGGAGTGATCTTTGAGCACTAACGCTGCCCGCCTTCCGGAGGGTCCGGGTTTACACCAGCGAGTTCTGCAGACACAGTTTCTTAGGGCCAAGTTATTTATTCTGCAGTGTTTTTCTGCTAGAACTAACCCAGTCCGAGTGTGGCGCAGAGGCAGAGCTGCCTGCACCGGCACTGTTCAGCTTGCCTGCCAAAGGAGGATAATCTGCAGAGGCATTTCTGTGGTGGAGCTGTCTGTGGAAGAGGCTGCTCCGCGCACAGCCCCGGCAGGAACCTTTTAAGTGCAGATAAGTCTCCAGAGGACGTTAGAAGACGATGACACACCCTGTCATTTACCGAACGTGCTGCCGCAGTGTTCCTGCTCCCTGTGATCTTTTGAATTCATTTGTTAACTGGGAGTAGCATTGTTAAGGGATGGACTTCTATTTTTCTCTCTTTTCTTTCCCCCAACCCTGCCTTAAAATGACCCAGCCTCGTCCACGTTGTTTTTCAGCAGCCTCTAGGGCATTTCTATGGTGGAAGTATCCAAAATATTGTCCCAGAAACTTTGGTGTAGGAGTCCAGCTGCCAGAGGTGAGAGCAGTGTTGCGAGTTCCTGGAGGCTGCTGTCTGTGTGACCATGTATTTACTAAATTCGAAGGGATGCAGATATGATTCTTTGGAAGAAATCAGCAGGAAACAATTCCTAATGAATTGTCAGAACAGCCTTTGAACGCACAGCGTTGCCCCTGTGTGCTGAAGCAGCACAAGAGCAGTGCTGGTGCTACTGCCACCACCTTCTCCCTTTTTACAGTGGAGAATTTCTTCAGCCTGAGCCATAAAACACCTGGTGAACTCCAGCACCCCCAAACCTGTTTCTGTCTGCTCCTGCTTGGGTTGGGCAGGTGTGGTTGAAAGCATGGCAGCCGTACCTTGGGAGTCTGCGAGGCAGTGGATTACTGGATAAATTTAGGGATAACAGTCAGCCTTTCTATGTGCTAATCCTCTGTGCTACTGACTCCCTCCGTGGCTTTTATAACCCACCTCAGCTCTTAGCACTGAGCGTTCTCCTCTGAGAAATAATGTTCAGCCCGGGCTCGTGAGGGAGGTGAATCAGCTTTAATTAAGATTTGTTGAGCGCTTTGTTGATAAGTTCTCAATAGCTAGTTGCTATTTTTTATGAACGCGCAGATATTCTTAGCACCTGAAGTGAGAAGTGACACAACGCTGGGGATCTCTGGGAAGCAGCCCTGCGAAGGGAGACGGCGCCTGCTCACCAAGGCTTTGTCAAATCCATTCTGGCTACGGTTCATGAGGCAGTTCAGCAAAACCCCAAATCCCTCTGAGTCTTTGGGAAATCTGAAACGTTCCTGAGAGTTAAGCCCTGCTTTTGCATGAGATTTGTAGCTCTTGCCCCCTTGCTGGATTTCTCCCAAGCTGCTGGTTGGGTTTGGTGCAGCTGTGTACCGGTGGCATCAGCTGCTGTCGCCTGCTTTGTAACACCTTGTGGCAATGACTTCAATCGCTTTCAACAACTGTCCCCTCAAATTAAGGTGTCTGGGGTGGGGGGGGCTGGGTGATGCCCCCCTGGGCTTCAGGCAGTCGCAGAGGTCGGTGGGGCTGTGGGGGGTGAGAGGGGAGGAGGGAAGATGGGGAGCCATGCCCTTCCCCAGGGCAGCATCCCGTTGCCTGCCGGCGTCTCTGCTGCAGCAGCGAGGTGGCAAATGAAGCTTGGAGAGCTTCGTTTGTGAAAGATAAGGAAGGCGTGAATGGGAACGGTGACGGGGCTGCTCGGTCTGCGTTGTGTGTGGGTGCCCCTCAGCAGGATGAGGAGCTCCATTGTATTTCGGGGAAGGGAAGGCTGTTCATTGGGCTTTGTCACCACTGTAGGAGTAGCCAGATGGAGGATGCTAAAATGAAATACAGGGCTGGAACAGCCTCCTTGTCCGTGGCCCTGTCCTGAGCCAGGGGAGAGATACACGGCTCCAGGCTGGACAGTGGTGGATGGTATTGCACATCTGGACAGGGCCCAGTTCCCTCTGGGCCTTGATGGAATCCCAGTCTCAGAGAGCCTGACAGCTCATCTACCTTGCCCTTGCAGCAAACTGAGCAGCCAGTTTGTCTCTCTCCTTCACAGAATGGGGAGCCCCATGGCTGGTTGTCCTTGTAAGTAAACCCTGTTAAAATCTGAGAGCTGGCACCCGCCCTGGAGGGAGCGGGGATGGAGAAACCCCTCCACAGCTGGTATGGGGCAGCGTGTTTTATGCTGCTGACAGCTCTGCTGGTTGCCCAGACCCTCTGGTTTGTGTGTGACTCAGAGGTGATAGCCAGCATGGAGCCCAGAATTGGGTATTTTATGTTCCTAGATCACAGAGCGATGTTTAGCTCTTTGGAGCCGTGGTGTCACAGCACCGGCACATTTAGTCTGGTCCCCAGTTTTCCCCTGCGTTCCCTCTGTCTGAAGAGCTTTCCCCTGGTCTCTGTTCGTGTGCTTGATCTCTCTTTGTGCCGTTTCCAAGTGTGGCTCTTTGCGTTGTTTTCCTTGCTTTTCTTTCTATTGATTTGTGGGTGTTTGGGGAACTTTTCTTCAGTTTATCAATTCCGATCATGACCTCCAGAGTGCTTCCAGCTCTTAACTCCTGGGCATCCTTTCAGGTTTTATAAAAGTGCTTTCTCTTTTGTTGTTCAGGCCATTAATGGAAAGGATGAACAGAAGCAGACCTGGGCTGAGCTCCCAGGGCCCATACCCAAGGATTTCTCCTGTGGTGACAGGGAATTGCTGATAGCTACCCCTCAAGTGCATGGCGTTGAGTTGCTTTGGTTGGTCTTTTTTTTTCGTAGTTAGTAATGAGCACTGGGCCTCATTAGGGTGAGCTCGCCCAGACCCAGCTCCTCTGGCTTTTGAAAGCATCAGATGGATAGAGTGAAAAGCCTGCTTTGTGCTGGTCAGAGGTGTGATGGGCAGGTCTCTGTAGCGGGGGATTTGTGCTCTCTTTCTGAAGGCTTAGGTGATTTTAAGAACTTGCATGAACTTCATTTACCTAGGGCTTCTTGCTGACGCTTGCTGGGACTGGCACAGCTCCTCAGCAATCCTCAGCCCCGCTTTCCACTCAGAGCTGCCTGAGCAGTGGGGTGTGCATGGGGGGAACTTGTGTCCAGCATCTCCTGCTCCCCTTTGTCTCTCCTCAGTGAGAGTTGGGCTTGTCTCTATGTGACTGAGGTAGCAAAAATACATTTTTCTCCTCAAGCAATTCCAGCTTCCTTGTGTGGTTACTCTTCTCTGGAAAAAATAAAATCACTTGCTCTGGAGAAATTAATGACACTCATTTTTATTCCTAAATAGTGTGTCACTGTGGGAGTGGTTGCAGGATACCTCACTGCACCAGGGCTCTGCTGTCCCCTCAGTGCCAACTGCGTAGGGAAGAGGAGTTGCTTGAGCTGAAATAGATTCCACTGGAGCAGATGTCACTGCCCAGGCAGGACCAGCTCTACCCTCCCCGAGTTCTGTGAGGACTGAGCTGCTGGGCTCAGCTGTCTGAAGTTTAAGAATTGGTCCTTTTCTGAAGTGCTCTTCCACCCACTATTCCATCTTTCTTTGCACATTGGTGTCACTGGGGGGTGAAATTTGGGCCCCACTGAATCTAAGGACAGCACAGGACCCCTCTGTGTTCATCTCTGCCTCCTCTCCAGGCTGGTAACTTGTGGTACCCAGCTGTTGCCTCCAGCTGTGCTTCAGGGACACCAGCAACAGGATGGAGACACGGTGCCCTCTTTGTTCTCCTGTACTGGTCCATGGCTGATGGTAGAGTCACAGAATCATGGAATATTCTCAGTTGGAAGGCACCCACAAGCATCAGTGAGTCCAGCTCGGCCGACCAAATTTCAGTTCCAGTGGAGAAAATTCAGTCTCCCTAAAATATTCCTGTGGCTTCTGTTGGATTCTTCCTCACTTTTCTCCAGGGGGCTGTGTGCTGTGGTTAAATATGGATAGAAAGGTTGTGTTCCACCCTGGCTTACAGCTGAATCTCAGTGGTGGATAAATTGCATCCCAAGTCTAGTTTGCAAAGCCCTTTGGGCTTCATGGGCTGCAAGAAGCTGTATTTTATTCTAGATGTGTGTTTGCTGATAATTCTATAGGATTTGCAGACAGCAGGTTGTAAGAGCCCTGATTATACTGGTTCCCTGTGCAGTCAGACTCTGCCCAAATAATTCAAGTGCCTGCTGCAGAGAGAGGGAAAGGAAGATGGAAGGATGATTTAGAAATCTCTGGAGTGATGGGAAGAAGATGCATATGTTGATCTGAAGGAGGTACCAAGCCACGTATATGCCTTTAAACATCTAAATAAAAGTCAGGATTTTTTTAATGGTTGCCTACTTTAAACCCAAATAATTCCTTTAACGAGAGGTTTTAAAGGTTTAACTTAATTTTAGAATTTTTATTTGAAGCGTACTTCCATAAAATTAACTTTTTGAATGCAGAATGCTTTAATGTGTTCCGTGTTGGTGCTCATTTGCAAGAAATCTCTGCACAGTTTTTTCTTATGTACCAGTTAAATCTATCAGCCAACAGATGTCAAGTGTAGCAAAAATGCTATAATAATATTATGGTCTAATAATAGTTATAATGATTCTAATTACCTGGTGCAGCTTTAGAGAGAGGCAGATTCAGGAATTAGTGCAAAGGAGGTGTTTAACCTTGAACTGCAGAAGCAGGGCACTTCCAGAGGTGCCTGTGCTGTGCCCCCTCCTCCCTGTCGGACATCCCACTCCCTTCATTTCCTCCAGCAAACCGGGAGCAGCACTCTGGTCTGTTTTAAATGTTCAGACCTCATTCTGGCTGTGTGCAGAAGAGGAGAGGAGTGCTGGCGAGCTGAGGATGGGCACGTTTCCTGGAATACCTGGGAGTGTGAAGCCTGCTCATTTTTACCCTCTGTCTGCCCTGCTCCTGGCACGCTCCCACTGCCCGATGGTTGTGGCACTCGTGGATCGCTCCCGCCTCGGGGAGGCTGCGGAGCCTCAGCAATCTCCATCCTTTATGCAGGCTGGCTGTGCTGCTTTTAAGTGTCAGGGGAGGCTTTGCCACAGCCTGGGAAGCACAAAGCCAGAATCTCCTGATGGGAGAGCGTTTGGGGGTGTGCAGGTGAGTGGCTGTGAGTTGTTGATCCCCGTGGAGGCTTTGGGGCAGGGCTGAGGAGAGCACGGGGCTGGTGCACAAGTGTTGTGCTTGCCTTGCTTTTGGCAGTCTGGCCCCACAGAGCCTTGTCAGGGTCTCCCTCCCCAACTGCTCCATGTGCCAGCTCTGTGCCATCACTCCCAGTGCCCCCTTACCACCATATTTTTCCTTCAGGAAGGATCCTGGGCTGCATTTTCTGTATTCCTGTGCTTTTTGCCTGATGTTGCTGTGTGCTGTTAGTGCCTTGGGGTCCCAGTGCTCGTTGTTGCTGCGAGACCAATAAGGCAACGTGTAATGGCTCCCCTCTCGCCACAGCTGCTCCTTTTGATCCTGTGACACGCAGGCGTGAGGAGTCCCTGCCTCACGGAGCAGGAGCCTTTCCACAGAGGAAGCTCTGCGTAGGCTGGAAGTTGACGGCTTTCAGTGATTATATGCTGAACCTTCTTCCTATAAATAATAGATACACAGCCTGGCGAGAACTACAGGAACTTGTCTCTCAGTTGCTGGTGCCTGGCATGGGCAGCAGCTGGGAATCTTCTACTGTTTTCCTATAAAATGGATCCAGAGGTGCCCTGGCAAGGTTTTCTTAATTTCCAGCCTGCTCCTAGGCCGACATGCTCTGCTTTTCTGGAAAGCCCTGCCTGCCAACACCTGCAGCACACCTTGTCCCGGGGCTCGTGCTGATGAGGGCTCTGCCACCTTCAGCCTTTCCCTTGGGGAGGTTCAGCCTTTCCCTTGGGGAGGTTCATCCTCTCCTTTGGGGAGGTTCAGCCTCTCCTTTGGGGAGGTTCAGCCTTTCCCTTGGGGAGGTTCAGCCTTTCCCTTGGGGAGGTTCAGCCTTTCCCTTGGGGAGGTTCATCCTCTCCTTTGGGGAGGTTTGCCTTCTTGCTGGAGTCAGTGTGTGTGTTGGTGCATCACCATGGAGATGAGGCCACAGGAGCTGCAGGGCACAGCCTTTTCCAGGCTCATGTGAAGCAGGATGTGGTAATGGGCTCTGCTTATTTAGGGAAAATGATTTCTTGGAGTAAATAAATCGTCAAAGAACACTTGGCATCACCCCAGGTGCTATTAAGGAAAAGATCTCTTGAAGCCAGAGCTGTGAGGCTCATGCAATATTCACTTGCTTTGAACACGCTGCTTTGCTGTGTTCCACATCAGGCGTTGCCCAGCGCTGACTCACTGACCCACTTGTGCTCTTACTCGCCCTGAGATAACAAAGCTCCTGTTGCTTTTCTCCTCCCTGGGTACATATTTCTCATCCTGCCACAACAGCACCTTCCTGCATCCCTTTCCTTGGCCACTGAGTGTCCAGGCTTTCGCTGCTTCCAGTGGTTACGGGGTTTCACTTCCACGACTGCTGCTGCTCTGGCCGGGTTTCCAGAGGACGTGGAGGGTGCGTGGCTGCACTGAGCTCTCCTCCGTGCAGAATCGCCTCTCTGCGTTGACAGGTTGTGCCAGCACACCCCAAAACCCTGTCTGCTCAGGCTGACATTCTTGGGGGGGTGGGGACACTGCCCTTTCCGCATGCCTGGCCCTGGCAATCTCTTTCCTTGCCTCGTTGCTGGTACGCAGAACCCTCCCAACGATGTGTGGAAGAGCCCTGTGCCACCTCTCTGCCTCATTACCTCCACGTCTCATTCCGGACTTCATCGGTAAACATCTCTTTGCCCTTGCTAAAAACTCTGTCTCTTAATTTCTCTCTGCAGGAGTATTATTTAATTTGTAGCAGTTTTAGGACGTTATTTGAAAAATCCGATATGAAGCTATATTTCATTTACTGTAATGATCCACTAATGCAGGCATATTTCAAAGGCAGGCGATGCAGCACTGTGGGGTTTAATTAAATTTTGTTTTTCAAGTAAGCATCAATAGACAGACAATAACAAATGGTGGACAATATGCATACAGAACAAAGTCTCTTCATTTTCCTTTTGAAGACTGTGGAAGTGAAAATGTATAGCCCTTAAAATGGACTTGGCCTGCTCACAACTGCTGCTTTAGTGTAGTTAATTCACTTTAGGGGGAGTTTTTTCTTCTTACTCTGCCTTAATTAATTTCTTGCTCTCTTCCTGCCCACAAAATAAACTGTTACACCATGGAAAATTTCCAGCAGGAGCCATGGGTGATCTAAGTGCTTCTGCAAGTTCTGGACTTAGTTTTGAATACCATGTTGTTACCTCGTATGTGATGGCTGCTCCAGATGGGCCCTCCTCAGGGTGGAAGAACAGAAGGGCTGGGTGTGAGGTTCCCGTCTCTGGGAACTGGACACGGCATGTGCCAGCCTTGGAAAGGGAGGGAAAAACGGGGTTGCTGCATGCAGCATGGTTGTACTCAAATGGCATCAGCAAGTGGCTCTGGAGTGCATTTTGTTCCTTTTCTCCCAGCGAGCGCGGGGTAATCAAGCACGCAGTGTGTGTGGGGAAGCTCGGGAAGCGTGTTCCACGTCAGCAGGAGGCTTCTGGGAATCATCCCAGTACTCACAGCGTGGCACTTGGGCACGTGTTCCTGGGGTAAAGGAGTTCATCGGTGGTGCTGTAAATGGGCTCCTTTGTTCAGGTTTGAGGAGCAGGGTGAGATGGGATGGCTGAGGCGGATTTGGTTTTCTCCACGCGTCTGGAGAATTTCCCGTTGTTCAGAGACAGAACCAGAATTTGCTGAGGAACTCGGTGCAGGTGCTTTGGACTCCCACGGCACTCCAACCCTTTGATTCTCTCTGAAATCTCTCAAAGTCAGAGAGCTGAAAAAAGCATGAATTTTTCAGAGGAAGAGTCTCCATTCAGAGATGTGAGTTCAAGCCGTGTCCTGGGTTGATGCCTGAAGCTTTGCCTGCTTAAACTGCCTTCAAAGGCTGGGGGCAAGGGCTGTGCCTGGGGCTGGCACTGCTCTCCACTGAGCTGGGCTGGGTCACACTCCAGAGAGCTGTTGGCTGGAAACTGGAGTATGTAAGGGCTGGGAATCTGTGGGAACCTGACTCCTGATGTCTGCGCAGCTGTGAGCGCCTGAAAAGCATCGCTGTAAATGACAGACTTGTGTCTGTAACCTCCTCCTCCTCCCCGGGATCTCGGTGTAACACTTCCCGCGCTCCAGGAACAGCCTGTGTTTTGCTCCTTGCTGGAAGCAGCGCCGCGAGTCCTTTACAGCTCTCCTGGTGCCTGGGCCGGCCGAGTGTTGTGTTCTGGGAGGCTCCTGGGAACGATGATTCTGGCCAAGGCTGGCAGGATGGGGTCCTGTGCTCCATGCCAGCCCTCGTGGCTGGAGAGGAGTCCTGGTACAGATAAAAGGGTGTCTAAATATAACTCGTCATCAGGCGTCAGATGCTCTTTAAATAAACTGGAAAAACCCCACGCAGCTGAGGTTTGTTCTGGCCCTGCAGATGCCAGGGGGAATGCCCCGTGCCTGATTCCTTGTTCTTCCCTTGTTCCTTGCTTTAGGCTGCCAGATTTCCCATTTTCTCACTTCTTTTTGTTGATAGGCAGTGTCGAGGTTCTGTTGCTGGGGTTTGGGGCAGGAGGTTGCTTTCTGGTGACTTAAAGCAACATCTCCAGTTTCTCCCGTCCTTCCTTTGGATCTCCTGCCTTTGTCTCTGTGGCTGCTCTCACTTTGCCATAAACTAACCTCCTTCCAGCCAGGAGCCTCAGGCCTCATGCAGACTCACTTTCATGGGGCCATTATCCATCTTCTGTAGAAGGAGTGGCTTTCCTGGCTATGGCAGGGCTCAGGTGGCTGCTCCCAGACGGAGCCCACTGGAACACCTGGAGCCAGCGGCTGAGCCCTGGGCTGAGGGATGGGCCCTCTGCGCAGACCAGGCAGTGCTTGAGCCTGGTCTTTGCAGGAGCAGGTGAGTGATTTGAGATCCTCGCAGTACTGCTGGCATAATTTATCCTTGCAGATGTGCCCAGAGCAGTTTTAGGGGTTTGTTCTGCCCAGCAGGATCACAGAGAAGGACATGCCCGGATCCTGTGCTTTAGTGGTTCTTGTAGGACCACGCAGCAAACGGGACCTGTGAGGGGCCTCAATGCAAGGGCAGAAGCCCAAAGCGTGGGAAACTGCAATGGTGCTTGGGAATGAACAAAAAAAAAAGGGCTCTAGGACTATTTAAAAGGAAAAATGAGTAATCTGTAATTCAGTTTTGAGAGAATTCTTGTAGCAAGAGAGCATGTGCTGGCTGGGAGGGAAGAAGCACTTGCTCAGACAAGTGATAATCTATTGCAGCACATTCCAGACACTTGACAGATATTAGCCTTCCTCAGGCCTCCCTGGGATGAGCGAGGTGCTGCGTCACTGGATGAGGAATGTGGAGCTTCTGGACTACGCGCAGTGATAATTTAAGCACCAAACCCTCGTTCAGCACGGGTGCTGCTGGTGGCTGCCTGGCGCGGGGGTGCTGCACGGGAGCTGATGTTTCAGCACGGTGAGAAGCGTGCTGGGCTCCACGGGCACTCGGGGCTGCTGCCGGCTGGCTCGCTTTCTTGGGTTTCTCCTTTGCAGTTTGGCAGCCGTCTGCTTCAGGGAGCACAGTGGCCTCATAAGAGTTTATTTGATCTGACACATGACAAATTGTTTCTGCTGGCGGCTACTTGAGGCGCAGTCTGTTCGCTGGCAGCCGCGGCTCTGCGGGCACTGGCGAGTGGAGGAAGGCAGGCCTGCCTCCTCCTCGTAGGAAACATCAGCGCAGGGAGCGTCGCTGGGACCCCCCTGCCATCCCAGCCTCCCTTTTGCTGGTTGGTAATTGTGCTGTTGGCATGGATTATTAATGATGTTTGTGTGCTGGGTGTGTCTGCAGGTGCTGGTTGTGGATCCTGTGGCGTGTTGGCTGCGGGGCAGAGGAGGGCCTGTGTTCTGGAACCAGACCCAGTTGCCATTAAAAACGCTTTGTTAAGTTGCTTTTTTTAGGACACCTTTTTAGCTCTGCAATGAGGAGCAGAATATTACATTCCTCAGCAGAATAAAAAGTACATGTCCCCTGTGAGATAATGTAAATACATTTTATCCGTTCTATTACCTGCAGTTTTCAGAATATGTCCCCTAAGCATTTTAATCTTGTTTTCCAGAGTTGTCTCAGAGTGAGGAATCGCTCCTATTTGCAACTTTGGGAATGATTACTTGTTCATTAATTTCTTCCCTTTCCTGCTGTCCATCTATTATTGCTTCCAAGAGAAAAAAACCTCTCCGTAAATCTCGCCCGCAACAGGGCTGAGTGCCTGATTAGACAGAGAGTTATGTGTGCTGGGAACGTGTTCCTGAGAGCTCATCCTGGAGCCGTGGATGGAGCTCTGGGCGTGCTCGGGCTCCTCTGTCCCCATCCAGTGCCCTTGGGCAGGCAGAGCCCGCCAGGTGCCCGGGCTGGCTGCCCGCTCCCGGCCCTGGCATGGACAAGCCCGGCAGGCAGCACGTGCCAGGGCAGGCAGGCACACCTGGGGCACACCTGGAGCACACCTGGGGCACACCTGGAGCACACCTGGAGCACACCTGGGGCACACCTGGAGCACACCTGGGGCACACCTGGGGCACACCTGGAGCACACCTGGGGCACGGTGCTGAGGCAGGAGGCCGGAGGTCAGGGCAGCTCTGGCACCCGAGCAGGGCTTTGCTCCTGACGCGCTTTGCCCGCAGTGCCGGGGCCGTTACGAAACAGGAACAAGACGGGACAATGCGGAGCAGTTCCTGCTGCCACGCTTTTGTCCAGCAGCTAAAAGCCAGTTCAGAGGGTTTTGTGGAAGCGTTGTTTGCTTTGGTCTTTTTTTGCTCTTTCTTTAAGTACAGACTTAAAAGAGCTGGAGACTGGAGGCCACTGTAATTATTATTTCTTCCTGAATAGCACAATAAATGTGCCATTTGTTCCATAAATGACAGGGTCCTTGCCTCGGAAAACATATGCGGCCTGTTCCCACTGCTGTTCCCTTTGACATGTGAGTAACTGCCCCTGCCTGCCTCTGGCTGCGTGGAGATTTCTCACTCCCTCATTGGGGTCAGTGCCAAAACTTGTCTTGACACGTGACGTGTGTGGTCACTGCAAGTCACTGTGGAGGCTGTCACTGAAACAGCCTGGATTCCCAGAGCAGCTTCATTTAGATGGCAGCCGGTGGAGGAACAGTTGGGAATAAAATCTGTGTGCAGGAGGGGACAGCTGAGGTCTGTGGTCATCGTGGGAGAAGCTCGGACACGTACAGCCGTGGTCGGGCACACCTGTGGTGGATGTGCCCTGTCCCCACCTGCCATGGCACCACCAGGGTGCCAAGGCAGCTGCTCAGGATGTTCTGGCCTCTCACAGCAGAGAGGAAGGTGCTGCAGGTGCATCTTTGATCAGAGCTGAGGGTGTGCATGGTAACAGCCTGCTGCTCACTCTGACAGCAGGCTTTGAGCTCCTGGCTTTGCCAATCGCCTTACAGCAAACACCAAGACGTGGAGAGTGAAAGTCCCCGTGTCCTTTGGCTGCTTCCTGGGTGTTTGCAGAGCCAGCAGATGCAGTGACAGCCAGGACTGCCAAAGGAAGAACCCTTTGTGGGCCAGTGCTGCTCAACTGTTGAGATATGCCAGTCCCTGAAATGGTTCTTTATAGGGCATCTCACCAAAAGGTTTTTCCTTTTGAGTGTCTGGATCTCCTGCTGTTGGTCTGAGCTCCAGATGAGAAGCAGTGCAGTGACTGGAAGGTACTGAGGTTACAAACACAGTAATTGTCCCTTGGAAGAGAAAATTGTGGAGGAAACCCACTCAGTTCTGGTCACATCTCTGTTTTCCTCCTTCCCCAGTGCAGGTTTTGGAGTGCTGTGGCTGAGGGGCAACAGGATAGAGCTGAAGTACTGCTCCTGAGTGAACCCCACAGCTCTGAGGAGCTAGGAGCCTGGTCATGGAGCCTCCCTCAGGAGGGGCCTGTGGACTGGGAGCTTTACTACCTCCTCAGTTCTCTCTCCATAACCTGTCAGTTCAAATACGCCTGGGGCAGCAGAGCCTTCCCTGCGGAGAGGAGCCCAGCGCGGGGGCTGCTGCGAGTCCAGCGGCACGCGCGGGGTCCCGTGGCGGCGCGGGCGTTCGCAGGAATGCTGTTTCATAACCTCTGCTGGGATTCGTGAGATGTTCAGAGACAGGTTCTCCACTTAGTCAACGTTTTATAAGGATTTAAGGCTGAGGAGCTCTTTGAAGCACCGATGCAGCTTGTTCTGCCGTGACAAGGTGGAGATGAACGCCGGCGTGACTTCCATTCCCCAAGGAAAATGCTCTTTTGCACGGATCACAAGCTGTGGCTCTGCTGCTGTTTGAAGAGACCAGAGGAATCTCAGAGCTGGGTGCTCTGTGCCACATCAAAGCCTTCCCGTCTGAAGCTGAGGTGCTGGGGGGCTCCAGCTCCACGTCCTTCGTGTTTGGGCAGCAGAAGGAAAGAAGGTCCCTGAACCAGGAGTCACTTGGGGCATCAAAGCTCTGCTTAGCAGAGGCTGACGAGGCCAAAAGCCAGGATGGCAGCAGGAAGGACACAAACCCTGCGGAAGATCTGGGCCATCTGATAACAGACCTGCAGAGGGGCCTGTGAGACCTTCTGCTCTGCTGGAGGAGTGGGGCCAGCGTCTCCCCCCGAGGAGGCAGACCTGCGGTGTCCTGGGCTTGACTGGAGCCGTTCCGTTGTGCCTGAGGGATTGTTTAATTAAAAAGAATGCTGCACCATCACATTTCAACTGTTTTCTCCATACATTGCTGCAAGTAACATCTGAAATAGCTCTAAAAGGCAACAAACCATTCCCCAAAGTAGGGGTGGCAGATGAAGAACAGGAGAGGGAAGGAATTACGTTCTCTTTCAGCTTTCTGTGTCTGTGCATTTGCTTCTGCGTTTGCAGCCCTTGGGGCTCTCTTTATTTTAAATTTCCTTAGGAAAAGCCGTGCTGAAGGAATGCTGCCTGCGGTGGCAGGCTGTTCTGCTTTGCCTTTGGCCTGGG
Organism: Gymnorhina tibicen; assembly: GCA_013399875.1. Classification (NCBI taxonomy): domain Eukaryota; kingdom Metazoa; phylum Chordata; class Aves; order Passeriformes; family Artamidae; genus Gymnorhina; species Gymnorhina tibicen. Next base: position 19,593 of record VXAZ01002917.1, on the reverse strand, counting down.
GAAGCTTCGATGGCTGGGGAGCAAGACTTGCTTTTCAGAAGAGTCTTGGTGGGAAATGCCTGGGTAGAGGAATGGCAACCACCACGAGAGTCACTTCTAGATGATGGGACTGGCAGTCTCTCAGCTCTGCCTTCGTGCTCGTTCCTGTCCCAGGGCTTATTTAATTGCTTAACAAAGGCGTCCTCTGAGACCGCTGTGGAAGGACCAGTGCAGGGGGAAAAAAAAGCAAACTTGCATAAAGCCTTTCATCCAAGCACGGGAAGACATCGCTGCTGGCCTCAGTGGAAGGAGCCTCGGTTGTAACCGTGGTGTCCATGTGAGGAAAGGAGAAGCTGAGCCCCAGTGTGGGGATTGACTTGTCTGGATTGGTGCAGGGGTCCGGGACAAAGCCAGGAGCGGTCCCGAGGGAACCCGCTTGGCAGGAGGTTGTGTTCATCCCCAGAGAGCTCCTTATTCCCCTTCGGGGGAGGGTTTGAGATTGGCTTGCTACGGCTTTTAATTCCAGGTTTTGGTGCCAGTCTGGCAGCTCCTGAGTGGGTTTGACCCACGAGGTGGATCCCAGTGGCCTCCGCCTTTTCAACTGGGAGCTTGCCACAGAACTGGAAGCACGTGGGAGCCCAGCAAGGGCTGGACATCCACCCAGGCATCCCATGCAATCAATCCACAGGCTGCTGTGCCGTGTTATTCCTGGCCGCACATCCGGAGCGTACAGCCGGCGAGTCCCTCGTTTGCTGCCCGTGTGCCATCCTGCTCCCTGCTGCTCCCTGTCCCCCGGGTTGTCACGGGGAGTCAGAGCTGTCACCACCGCCTGGCGCTCTGTGGAGAGGTGAGAAAATGCATTTTTCATAAACCTCACAGCTCTCAGTTCCTGGCGGATCGATAGGGCAGCTGGAGGAGTCCTTGGCGTGCCCGCTGTCGGGGCACCTCTGTGCCGGCTGCTCTGCAGGGAGTGGCAGGGGGGTCCTTGGCCTGGCAATCCCCGTGGGAAACCTCCCGGCTGAGCTGGGACTGGCTGGGACAGGCCGAGATACGGCCACGGGGATGGATGGTTGCACTGGGCAGGTGGCGTGGTGCGGGTGCTTCTCTGGGAGTTGTGTGCCGGATCCATCACCGCTGGATTTCTGTAACACTGAGCAGGAATTTTGCATGGTTTCTTAACCTCTTAATTGAGCCTCTTTATAGGGAAGCCGGCATCTGACAGGGGAGGGCGGTTGTTATTCCCTGTGAGAGCCACGGGTGAACAGCAGGAACTTGGAAAATACAAAAAGCTGTTTCCAGAGAGGCTGGGAATAAGCCAGTTAAATCTTTGGCAGTTTGTGGGCCCAGCTGCAGTGGGACATCAGGGTTCTCTGGGACCTGGTTACTGCAACACGTGCGTCTTTCCTGTTGGATTCGCCACACTTGGGAAAGTAGAGGGAGTAAAAAACCACGCTGAATACTGGCAGACTCCTGGGGTAGTGCAAGCCAAGGTGTCACCTTGCAAATAGAAACTGATGAAAAAGGTAGATCTGAGTGGGGGGAGAAAACATCACTTACTGTATGTGCTGTGCATGGGAAATTGCAGCAAGGAGTGAGAGAAGGGAATGGTACGGGCAGGAGGAGAGGTGTTTTCGGCTGGGGTTTGGGGTGGTGGGGAGGTGAGGAGGAAGGGGAAAGCTGTTTCAGGTGGCTGAGGTCAGGCAGTGTGACAGCTTTCAGAAGGATGTTTGTCCTGAAGGTCCCCGCACATCTCTCATCTCCAGGCAAGTCCTGAAGTCCTAAATTGGTGCAAATCAGCACCAGCGCTCTGGCGTGGACTCGAAGGTCCCTGCCAGCCCCAGAGCTCTGCGGAGCGAGAGTGTCATGTGGAGTGCAGGCAGTCGCAGAGCCCTGCGACAGCAGCTGCCAGAAATTCAGATAGATGCACTGCTTATAAATAATAAAGGATAAATTCAGCCTCTGATCTCCGAGGCACGCTCTGCTTCTGTATGCTCCATCCCGGCAGAGAAGATCCCCCGTCCTGGGCTCGGCGCTCTCTCTCTGGCGTGGAGGGTCCGAGGGGTGCTGGGGATGCACGGGCTGCAGCTCCTGGCATTGGGGTCGTGCAGAGCCACGGTGGAGCGTGGCCCCTTCGCCACCGGCACTAATGAGCGTGGCCCCTCGTTGCTAACGAGGGTGGGGAGGGCGAGGGCAGCCTTGCTCAGGCTTCAAACCACCCAAGTACAAACCTGCGCTCCTGCCCTCCGGAGAGCAGTGTTTTGTGCGAATGCTGCTTGCTGAACGAATTAATTAAGTCAATTTAAAAGACAGCCTAAGCGATGCTCGGTGTTAAACTGTGCGAGCTGTGTAAACAGCAGGGTCAGGGCTGCCGTGGCCGGGCAGAAGGGGCGATTCTGGCTTTATGCGAGTGATGCACAACGAGCCCCTGCTCTGCTCTTGGGGGAGCTGTGGCAGTGCTGGTGAAGCTGCCGGTGCCCAGAGCTGCCCCCACCGTGCCCGGGCACCACGCTGCTGCTCGAGGGGCTGATGTGAGCTGGTGGCCGCGTGGGTAGCCCGGAGGGGTTATTAATATTTATCGTTGTTATTTGTTAGCAGCAGTTACATGGTCGCACGACTGCTCGGTAGATGCCGAGCTCTGTGAACGCGTGTTTGCGCCGTGGTTATCCCGCTGCTCCCAGCCTGTGACCCGTGTCACAATTCCCTCCTGGGTGCTGCTCCCAGTCTGGAGCGGGGCTTCTGCTGCAGCTGGGAGCAGGAGCTGCTGCCCGTGCTCGGGCTGGGCCCAGGCAGCCCGCTTTATTCCTGCAAACCTCAAAGCCTGCCTTCCTTGCTGCGTGGGTCCTCTGGAGGCAGCAAGAAGGTGTTCCCACAACTTTTCCCTTTGTGTAGGAGTGTTTTTAACACGCCAGAGCAGAGTCCTAGTAGGAGTAAATGATGAGGAGCAAGCAAGAAGAATAAATTTTTTTTTAAGCAATTTCATAAGTGACATGAATGGAATGGTCTGCATGGCAGCTACACCCTCCCCACTGAGATCCTGGGGGTGTGAGGGTGCTTGCAAACAAGTGCTGCTCCCTGGGCTGTCTGGGGCTTCATTCCCTGCTGGGACCCTCTGGCAGGGCTTGGGGCTCTCACTGTAGTGGGCTCCTGTGGGGCTGGGGACACTCGCTGGAGGCACGGGGGTGCTTTCCTGAGGGCAGGATGCCTGGAGGAGCAGAGCTGCCAAGATCACCCCGGGCGTGCCAGCGTAGCTGTGCAGTCATCGAGCAGGAGGGACAGCTGGCCACGGTGTGCTCCCGAGGTGTCTGCAGCATACCAGCAAACGATCCTGCTCCTCACAGACCCGGAGGAGTCATCCCTGAGCTCCTCTGCTCAGAGGAGAATTTCAGGTCAGGTCAGCTAAATTTCCTTCTCTTTCTCCGTGGCACTGCGCATCGCTTAGCCTGTCAGGCTGGGCTCGGCCGTGGATGCCACCCATTAAGAGGGCATTGTGTGTGAAGGGGATCTCAGCTCGCTGTGATTGCACTTTGTGTCCTGAGAGCCCTCTCCAATCCCACAGCCCCTGGCACGGCTGGCTGGAGAACATTCCCTGAGCTGCTGTTGCCCAGGAAACTTTCCCTTCAGCCGCAGAGGCTGTGAGCGCCGGCAGGTCTTTGTGCCATGATTCAGCTGGAAGTGCTTGGGCCGTGTTCCTCGAGGTTTTCCGTCCTTGGCCGGCTCTGGCCTGCACTCAGCGAGGGAGCTCCGTCAGTGGTGTGTGCTGGGAGACACACCATGTGCTGCTGGTGCTCCCATCACCACCGGCCATCGCGGCGAGGGGTGGCTGGATGGAAACCTGGCCTGAACCAGTTGCTCTGCAGGCAGTTTTGCAAGACTGTAATGCCCATCCTGCTCCCTCAGTTCATCCCTAGATGAGAGCAAGGATTAGCTTATTGTTATTGTTTATTCTTAGAGATAATTGGTATTTTTGTATCAGCACTAGTGGGGCAACAGGACCACTGTCCCCTGTCCCCTGTGCTGGCCCTGCTGAGGCACCTCCAATCTTGTGTCCAGTTCTGAGCTCTCACGGCAAGAAAAACATGGAGGGGCTGGAGCGTGTCCAGGGAAGGGAACGGAGCTGGGAAGGGGCTGGAGAGTCAGTGCTGGGAGGAGCAGCTGGGAAAGGGGCTCAGCCTGGAGAAAAGGAGGCTCAGGGGGGACCTTCTCCAGGAGGGGGCAGCCAGGTTGGAGTTGGGCTCTGCTCCCAGGGAACAGGGATAAGAGAAGAGGAAATGGCCTCAAGCTGTGCCAGGGGGGGCTCAGGTTGGACATCAGCAGGAATTTCTCCATGGAAAAGGGAATCAGGCATTGGGACTGCCCAGGGAGGTTTGGAGTGCCCATCCCTGGAGGTGTCCCAGGAAGGGCTGGAGGTGGCACTCAGGGCTCTGGGCTGGGGACAAGGTGGGGATGGGGCGCAGCTTGGACTCGATGGTCTCGGAAGTGTCTTCCAACCTAAATGATTCAGTCATTCTGCTTCCAGTTGGCTGCAAAGCCAGAGGCTGATGATGGGGCTGAGGAGCTCCGGGATGTCTGTGTGCTCTCCTGGAGCAGCAGATCAGAATTCAGATGAGGCTTCGGGCGGATTTGCTGGAGTGGCACGGGACCGGCAGCGTGGGCTCTGCGCCGGGACATGAAAGCGCGGAGCGCTGCCGGCAGCAGGAGGCATTAATGAAATATTCTCCTCTCGCTGGCTGCCTCTGAGCTGTCACCTGGGACTACGGGAGCTGCGTTCCCGGGGCTGTGCGGGCTCCCTGATGCGCAGCGCGGGCAATCAGTGGAAATGTCCCTGCTAATGGGGAGCAGAACTCCGGGCTCTGGTTTCTGCCGCCGCTGGTGCAGACGGGGATTTCTGGAGCCGTGGAGCAGAACCTCCCAGCCAGCAACATCTCCTCCTCTGACAGGAGGATTACTGCCGGGAATGGAGACTTCTCGGAGTCTGGCCCTTAGCTCTTTCCCTGGTTCATGGTTTGCTTTGACAAAAGAGGATTATTAGGAAAAAAAGCAGCCCCCCCACTCTGCACAAGGGGAATTTGTGGCCTTCCTGATGCGGTTTTGGTGCTGCCCAGCTGCTGTACGTGAGTGCTGCTGGATCCCCGAAGATGCCCTCAAATCCAAGCAAACATTCCCTGTGCAGGTGGGGTCGCCATGATCACCCTTTCTGCTTTGCAGGCTGCAAGGGTTGTTTCTCGAAATGCATTGTGTGCACAGAACACTCCTCTGGAAATCCTCCCGTGCCCTCTGCGTGCGTCTGTCTGTACCGAGATGTCAGCCTGCGCAGGCTCCTCTCCAGGAGCTTCAGAGCCCCGTGTTGCACATGTTGGCTCCTCCTGCCTACCTGGGACCGAAGCAAACTGCTAATTGTTGTGCAGATGTCATCTGCCAGGCAGGCAGGAGGCTGGAGGCTTGAAAGAGGCTGTGCTGTCATTTGCTACCAGCCTCCTCGGTACACGTGAGCTCTATTTTTATTGGGAGTGTGCGTTTGCTTTCAGCCACTGCTTTGTTGAATTTCTTTTTCTTTTTTTCTTTTTATTTCCAGGCTTGCAGATAAAGTTTGAGGGATACATCTATTTTTCATTATTCCAGTTTTGCTGCCTGTTTTATAACTGAAAAAAACCCAACCAAACCCAGAAACCTGTTTCCTGTGTAAAAAGCAGCTGCTTGTTCTGAGATGAGAGGGAACTGTGCGTTGTGGTCACCCTGAGACTGAGGTCATGACTGTGGCACTGTCCAGAAGGGCATAAAGATCAAGGTCTTGTGGGAGAGATGGAGTTTGAGCCTGTGCATTGTGCTCTGGGTGTTCCAGCTGAGGAGCCTGGGTGTCGGTTGTAGCCTGGTTTTGCTTGGCCATGTCCCAGGAGAGAGATGGAGGCCCTGGCCACAGGTTGTCTCTGCCTGGCTTATGAAAATAGGGAGCTTTTCTTCTTCTCCAGCTGTGGTTTAATAAGGGGTTGTGGGTCCTTGAGGTGGTTCTTTGACCCTTCAGAAAAGAGGAGACACTGAAGGAGGAAATGGGAGGTGATGCTTTCTGGGTGAGTAAAGCAGGGGAACTCACTGCTCAGGGGTGCTGCGGGTGTCAGAAATCCAGATCTGCTCCAAAACCAATTAATGGGGAAAATCCAGTTGATGTGGTAGAGGTGGCTCAGAGGCAGAGGCTGCTGTCGAGGAAGATCCTGGCTCAGGAGTTTTTGGAAGATGCAGAAGTACATCAGATGTCTTGTTACCTCTGCTCCCTGCTCTGTCCCTCTCCTGTCCACCACTGACCAGTGTGATGTGCTGGGTTGGCTTTTCTTTTTCTGGCAAAAACCAAGCAGGAGGAGGAAGAAGTAACATAATGGAGTGGAGAGACAAGGTACCAGCGAAGGGGTGGAAGGAGAGGAGCCTTCCCTCCGTGTCCCTGAAGGTTCCTGGGGGCAGAGGCTCTTTGGTGGCAGCAGCTGGTGTTGGGTGCTCCTGTGAGCAGGTTTTCTGCTTTGTGGGACAGAAAAGTGGCTGCTTCAAGGAGGGAGAACTCTGCGATGTGCTGTGCCATCCTGATGGACAGCAGAGAGAAAGCAAGATATTTCGGACTGCATGTATGGGAGGAAATTCTTTAAAACGTGGCTAGGAGTAGGAGCAGACTTGATGGAGGGATGAGTAATGAAGGAGTGTTTGAACGGAACTAATCAGTCCCATCTTCTTTCAAAAGACCTCATTTAGTTTAATTTAGCAGCGTGTAAATTTAGAGCCAATCAAAGGAAATACTTGTGCAGCCTGTGTGCTGGCAGGCTGCTCCACTCCCTACCCCAGCAGCGAGCTGAAGGCTGTAGGTGGATCCAGAGCCTCGTGTGGCGAGGCAGCGGGGGCACACGTGTGCGTGGTTACACACGTAGGGTGGGCACACGAGCTCCGTGCCTGGGACTGGCACCCGCAACGGCAGAACCCTTCAGTTTTTCCCCTTCTCTCGTTCAGCAGGAGCTCTGTGGTCGAGCAGGGTGGCTCTGTGCCATGGCTCTGCTCCCTGCTCCCCTTGAGCGTGGCTGGAGCCAGCTCCTGTCCCCACGGCTCGGGCGAGCCGCTGCTCTGAGCAGCAAGGAAAGCCTTGTGCTGTAGGAACCACCAAGTAAACCTTGTTGACCTCTGCAAAATGTTGTTTTCCTCAAGAAAAACCTACATATGGATTAGAAAAACCCCTGATCCTTGGACAGCTGGTCGTTTTGTTTAATTTGAATTAACGCAGCTACTTCTGCGCTTAAAAAGAGGCACAGGCATAAAAAGCCTTCACGGGATCGCACTGCTTTTTATTTTTCCCTGTAGTTGTCATCCGTGGCACTAGCGCAGTGATTTTAAACAAGACTTGCAGGTCTCCTCATATTTTCCAGGAGAGATATTATCCCCTGCGGGGTCAGTACAAGGTACTTTGCATTCCCTGTCACAAACCCCATTAGCAGCGAGACCGGCTGCCCCCCACGAGCCCCGTGCGCTCACACCTCGAGGTGTTGTGCTTCCTGTGGCGTCACACCCCTGATCCCATGCTGTGTTGCAAAGTGTTGTGTAAAGAGTCCTGAAACCCGTGAAAATGGAAAAAAAACCACCGTTGGGTTTGTTTTCCTTTGCATTCCAGGCTGGTGGCGATGTCTCGCTGGGCCGGTGTCCTGTGCCCCGCCGCCAGAGTCAGCCTGCTGGCGCTGCTGCTGCCTGCGCTCCTCTCCCGCTCCTGCCTCAGCGACAGAGTTCCCGTAAGTTTTGGCTGCTCCAGATGAGAGCCCCGGTCACCAAGGGCTCTCCAGGCACCAGGGTCTCTGCTGGGGTGACAGCCTTTGCTCAACCCCCTCCAGAGCCAGGGAGGGTGTTGGGAGACCTCTTCTCAACAGCAGCATTTCAGAAGGGCTCCTTAGGGCTGTCTGCCTCACCCCAGGAAATCCAGAATGTGCTCAATCCAGAGGGTTTCCAGCAGGAACAGTGACACTGGGGCAGGTCTCTTGTTCGCTGAGATGTTTTATTTGGAGTTGTCACACGTGCTCCCCTGGCAAGAGGCAGAGCTAATTATGTGGTCCAGTGGCAAGCAGAGGGGAAGGGGTGGCCTCAGCAGGTTCCTGGCTGTGCATCTGTTGAGTCACCACGGGTGGGTCAGGCTTAGGAGAGCATCCTCTCGGGTCCTTGCGTCCCACCCGCATGGATTTTGGTGCTTGCAGAGTTTTTTGGCAGCTGCAGTCGAGGCGAGTGGGGCCTGTCTGCCCCTCAGCACAGGTACAGGTGTGCAGAACGCCCCGGGATGGATCCTGCTGCTGAGCCCTCGGTGCCAGGCCCACAGACAACCACAAAACTTCCTTAGGAAGCTTCAGCAGTAGAGAATGGTGGCTTTTTGTCTAACAAAGGGATCCCAGCCACGGTGGCACAGGGGACCACAAGACTCCATGTGCCTGGACCCTCCTGCCTTTGCACTGCAGCTTGCTGGGCTGCTGCTGTGGGATGCAGCTGTCACCCAGAGCAAATCCAAGGGACAGATCATGGTATAACCACTGTAAGGTCAATGCCTTGGGCCCACCTGGAGCCATGTAATGACTTTTGTATCAGCTCTGGGGTGGCAGCAGGAGCAGGGCAGTGCCTGTCCCCTGTGCTGGCCCTGCTGAGGGACTTCGAGGGCTGTGTCCAGGTCTGGGCACCTCCTGGCCAGAGAGCCCTGGAGGGGCTGGAGCGTGTCCAGGGCAGGGAACGGAGCTGGGAAGGGGCTGGAGCCCCAGGAGCGGCTGAGGGAGCTGGGAAAGGGGCTCAGCCTGGAGAAAAGGAGGCTCAGGGGGGCCCTTGTGGCTCTGCACAAGTCCCTGACAGGAGGGGGCAGCTGGGGGGGTCGGGCTCTGCTCCCAGGGAACAGGGACAGGAGGAGAGGGAACGGCCTCAGGCTGGGCCAGGGGAGGCTCAGGCTGGACAGCAGCAGGAATTTCCCCATGGAAAGGGTGCTCAGGCCTTGGCAGGGGCTGCCCAGGGAGGTTTGGAGTGCCCATCCCTGGAGGTGTCCCAGGAAGGGCTGGAGGTGGCACTCAGGGCTCTGGGCTGAGGACAGGGTGGGGATGGGGCACAGCTGGGTCTCGATGGGCTGGGAGGGCTTTTCCAGTCTCTGATTCTGTGAATGATGAGATAATCCATCTTTATTTCAGGGAGGGAGGGGAGGAAGGAGGCTGGTGGTAGAGCCCAGTCATCCCAGGTGGAGACTGAGCACTGGGACAGCCACCCAGTCACAGCTGTGGGCATGGGCAGCAGCCCGAGGTTCAGGCAGGATTACTGAGGTTACTCTCCCATCACCTTTTCCTGCACCCCCTCCAAAGGCTCCAGAGCAGTCACATCCCTCCTGTAGGACAGGCAGGCTGCAGAGTGTCCCAGACCCTCCCTGCTCAGGCGTTTCACCCTCCTGCCCTTGATTTCAGGCTGATAGAGCAACGACACTTTTTGCCTTTGAGGAAATGCCCATGGTTCTTTAGGAAACCTCCTTCTCCTGCTTGAATTATGAAAACAAACCAAAAAGAATTCTCCTGGTTTCTGCGTAAATGAAGAATCGCTTGTGTGGTGCTGCCCACTTTTGCTAGAAATGCTAATGAAAATGGGGTATTGCAAAGCAGCTGTGGCCAGGCAGTGACAGTAACACTCAAATGAACCAAGTCACATCCTTTTATCCTTACTGAGCATTTAAACCCCAGCACTTCTCCTAAGCAGAGCTGGTAAACATCAGCTGTCTCCATTATGTGTTTGAACAGATCCAGCACTGGGAGGCCTGGTGGTAAATTTACAATAGCCTGTATCACTAACTCCCTCTTGGATAATCACAGAGCCGTGGAAATAAGCTAAGTAATAACTGCTCCACTCACTCCTTTTTAGTCCTGTTGAGTCTTGGCTTGGAAAATGTTAACATTGATTTTCATCTGCAGAACCTGGGCTTTTATGGCTGTGATTGTTCCTGAGCTTTAACCATTTGTTATAATTTGAACAATTCCAAGCCCCTGATGCACTCAGCAAAAGCAGGAGTTAAGGTCTGGTTTCTCACGCGTTTCTGAAATTGCAGTCCCTTTCCCCAGCTAGAATAAAAACATTCTATACTAGAATAAAAACATTCTGTAGGTTTGTCAGCCATCTTTGTGTGTTGCCACAGTCGTGGAGTCGTGGAATTGTTTAGGTTGGGAGAGACCTTTATGATCACTGAGCACAACCATTAACCCAGCGCTGCCAAGGCCACCACCAACCCGTCCCCAGGTGCCACATCCACGCTGTCATTGCTACTGTACGTGTTTTGCTCAGGTTGACATTTCTGTTGCTCAGAAAGGCTCTTCTAAGCTGGAAACAGATACTTATATGCAGAGCATCCAAATTCTGACAGAAAATGTGCATGCATTTTTTCCCAAAGAGTGGAAAAACTGGAGGCAGAACGCGTCCCAGAATTTCCAGTTAGCCTCTGAATTTACTTACGTTTTTCCCTGTGAAAACATCCTAAGGATTAATATCCAAACACTTCATGAAGTGAGCTGTAACTCTATTCTAATTGCCAACAATTAGGACTAATCATTCTCTGTAGGGTGGTTATCTCAAATTCTCCAGTGGTGACTGAATTGGTGATCTCAGAAGCTGAAAACATTCCCTTCAGCAGACACTGAGCTGTCGGGATGATGAGCCTGGACCAGTTCATCGGTTCCTGTTCGAACCAGACCAGCACAGACCCAGGAGCCAGTGCCTGGTGGGAGAGTACAGGTCCTTACTACGCACTCTCCCGAGTTTTATGTGACTCCCACCCTCTCCCTGGGGAGGCTTTCCATTGAGCAGCAAGGTTTCCCTCACAGCAAGGATTTTTTTCCCTGCTGTTCCTCCCTCTTCTTCCCTTGGCGTAACCGCTCCTGCCGGCTGCTCTCCCGCACCTCTGCCATCCTCGTGCTGCACTTGCCACGGAGGTGGTGATTAAATCCCTGCCTCATTGTTCCAAAAGACTTGGAGAACACTGGGAGCGGGTGGAGAAGAGGATCCTCACATTTGTATCATGTGGGCTACTCGGTGTGTTTTTTCCCCGTGTCCTATTTTGGAAATAGCTGAACTATTTTAGCTGAAATCTTCTCCAAGCCTGAAATAAGTGCATTTAAGAAAAAAAAAAAAAAAAA
>VXAZ01002916.1:0-82984 GCA_013399875.1 Gymnorhina tibicen | reverse complement strand
ATACAGTCACCCCAAGACACCCCATCATATTCCTTTCTCTTTCACGTGAGTGTGGTTTCCCTCCACTTCAGTTTTTATTCTTCTCTGTACCACCGACATAATCTTTCTCTGCATAATCTTTCTCTGATGACACACTGGACACATGCTGTCTCTCCTACAGGACCTTGGTCTCACACAGTGAACTGAGCAGAAGGACAGGGAGCATCCACAACTGCAGGGGAAAGCCTGCTCAGTGCCTGGAGCCCAGGAGGGCTTATGCACAGATTGTTCAGTTGGACGTTGTATGTATCCACATACATAGGAAAAACCTGTGAAGCGCTTAGAATACACTTAGGCAAGAAGACTCACCAAATACTGAAATTTCTGAGCTCTTAATAGAGTTCTGCTAGGTAATTGTATAATGACAATCATGTAGGCTAATCATATGGTCAAATTTGAGCCCATTTCCTAGAGATGGTGAAAATTGTTGATCCCAAAGGATCCCTTCCTATTTTCAACACTTCTTCAAATCACAGATGTCCTAGAGGTGCCTCACATAGCTGCTTAATATTTTTAAGAGTGAGAGGGGTTTTAAAGCCAATTTTGCTCTGCTGAAGCCTTCCAAAACTGTTTACACCTGTCAAGTTGTGGGCAACATTCCATATCTGCACTAGCTCTAGGTGAGACTCTGATAGCTCTGCATCTGGTGCACTTTCCTCCAGTAGCACAAAGATTATAGTATCCTCTCATTAACTTGGTTAAGGAGCTGTTTGCATTTTTTTCCCCCAAATTCTAATGTGAGGAATAGATTGGGAGAGTTTTTTCAGTCCATTAAAAGTTTTTAACATCATGAACTTGATCAAGAAAGAAACAGTTAATTTCCTAAGCAGTTGAAAATATGATGGAGATACAACTTATTTTCTAAATAAAGAAAATATTATGGATTTGGATGTTAAAATGGCTCATTCTTCCATTAGTACAACACTTAAGCTTTTAATGTTACTATTGCATTTACTCTGGATGCTGGCATACATAATAAGAGACCTGAAACCTTTCAAATAACTTGCTGTTGAACTGAGTTGGCTTTTAAATCCATCAAAACTAAGTAAATTGCAATGCAATACAAAAAAACTAGGAAAATAGGATGGAAATGCTGTGAAAAGAAGCTGACGTGTTGCTCCTGCCATCTTGTGGCTCTGTTGCACAGAGTCATAAGAACATAAACTCATTCATTTATATACTTCAGCTGAGTTCCAGTATTATCTCTCCTAGTCCCTATGTGTGGCACAGGATTGCCAGTAATAATCGTGCACACATGAACAGTTCAGATAAAGCATAGCCATGTATTGAAATAAAAACACTATGTATCAGGACAACATACCTGGAAAAAGAAAGACAGTCTTACTTTGTAGACCTCTTTACTTCTCCTTTGGTCTCCAGCCATGCTTTCCCAAAGGAAAGAAAAATGTTTTATTACATTTACAGAAACACAACTATAACAAATATATACATTTACCTATATATAAAAGTATTTTTAATGTCTTTTTCTCCTAGAAATCCATACATTTGTACATATATGTACCATTCAAAATGTATGCATTTAAATATCTGTGGTACTTAGTTGGACCTGAAGATGCCAGCAGATAAAGTACGTGGTCAGCCTTACTTATTTCAATTTCTCTTCTTCCTAAGAGAATCAAGACATATGATTACTTCCCCCACAACTGCAGCTTCCAGGAGCTACCACATCAACTCAGACAATCTGACCTGAATGTAAACCATTTGACTCAATTCAACAAACCATCATGTTTCCGTTCAGATAGATTCAGTCTGAAATGAAATACTGAGCTTGTTTCCCCAATTGGAAAGCAAAACATTGCAAGACATTTGAAACCTAAGCACTGAAAATACCAATTTTGCAGACTTTGGTCTGTTCAGCTTATTGTGCTCACACTCGGTTTATATTAGACAGCCTTAATCAGATCTAATCAAAAGCCACCAGCTGATCAATCAGTATGAATGGTAACTGCTGGCTTACTTCATTTTACCTTGGAGTCCAAACATAGAAACGGACAATTTTTCTCTGTCCTGAGAACTTCAAGCCTGATCACATAAGATCAAGACTTACATAGTTATCTGCCATCAGTTCCATAGAGCTAATACACACACCCACACAAAAACCAGAAAGAAATTAGAGTGTGAGCAATGGGTGGCCAGGTTCTTGGGGTCCTCTGATGACTTCTTGAAAAGAGGCCATGATATGGGAATTTAGCAAATAGTACCCTACAAAGAAGGCACATGCAATTGCTACTGCAGAGAAGGAGTGAAGTGTTTACCATTCTGTCCTGGCCATATCCTATGACAATATATTAAGTGTTCTTAATTTTTATATGAAAGGACTGACACATTAGAGCACTGCCAAGACCACTCAGCTATAGAGCGTCCTTTCTCTTTCTGATGAAAAAGGAAAACTATATTTGGAGAGAAAAGATTGAATCAGCATCTTCAGAGTAGAACTCTTAATAATACTCAAGAATTTTTACCATGGTAAAGAAATTACAGCTGTTCACTGAGAGAATATTGCTGCTGGTTCACTGAATATTCTTTGGTGCCAAGTGGCACAATTAGTTAGTTAGCAAGTGTGGTAATTTCTCATACACAGCTGGGATGAGGGGTTAAAATGGAAATTGAAAAACCCATTTGACTCCTTGACTCTGTACAGGAGTGCTTTACCAACAGTGAAAACAGTCCCAATATGGGGACTGTACTGACTCATGTGATTGGAAAATACAGATCAAAGACTCCTATTCCATCATCATTTTAACAAAGCAGCTGCCTGGGACTGGAAGACTTTACTCTCTTTTTATAATCACTATTACTCTAAGGTGTACTATCCCAAAAAAAAGTGACTGTGACACATGGTATCAGCAAACTGCTTTGCACTCAGAAGTGTTCAGTCTGCCAGTGCTTCTCACTTAGATCACCCAGAGCTTCATCATAGATGAGCATTTTTACTATATTATAACCCTCAGCACCAACAGATGATTGCTGGTAAAAAAAAATATTGATTACTTTAAAAGTTTGTCTTGCCCAGGCAGAAAGACTTTTTTAGAGATTGTAGATCTGTGTAGCTTGTAAAAGACCTCTGGAGGCTTTCTCAAAGCAGGATGAACTCAGAGCTGGTTGCTTAGTTGAATTATGAACACCTCCAAGGCTGGAGATTTCACAATCTCTTTAGAACATCTGCTCTAGTACTTGAATACCCTTATTGCAGAAAAAAAGTTCCTAATATCTCATTGGAGTACTGCTCTTTAGGCCCTTTATCTCTCAGTGCTTCACTGTTCAACTGAAATAAGAGTCTGGCTCCATCCTCCTTACACTTGCTCATTCACTATCTCAAGGCAGCAAGTAAAATCCCCCCATCTCAGCCTCCTCATCTCAACACAGAACAAAGCCAGCACTCAGTACACCACATGCTCCAGCCCACTCTTCATTCCAATTGCTCTCCAGTGAACTTTCTCCAGTATGCCTATGTCTTGTACTGTGGAAGCCCCAAACAGGCCACAGTAGTCCAGCCCAAATGCTAAACAGAAGGGAATGATCATGATCACAGAGCCTGCTGACTACACTTTTGCTAATACAGTGGATATGGGTGGTCCTTTCCTTCACTGCACTTTGCTCATTCATGTTCAACTTGTGAACTCCTTTCTTGACAGTCAGAACCCCAGCCTCTGGATGAGGGCTCCATCATTTCACCAATCTGACAAGGCCCCTCTGGATCCACCCACCCTACATTTTCACTGTCCAGTCTGTATTTCACCAGCTGGCTACCATAGCATATAGCAGATTCTATATGGTTGGTATCTAAGGATCCTGAAGTTGAGGAATCAGAGTACAAACAATTTTTGTGCAGCCTTTCTGTCCCTGGAATATCAGTTCAGATAGAAATTATATCTTGAAACTTGATATTAATACTATAAAATATTCTTTTCTTATGCTGAATACTATGCTGATATTAATACTATAAAATAGTCTTTGCTTATGATGATTATCAGGAAGATGCAGTTTAAAGTCTTTGTTCAAAAATATTTAGAAGGTTAATATCAGGTGTCTTCAGGTTTCTGAAGAATAGCTCACCTAAAATATTTGCTAGTTAATAACAAGCTCAACTGAAAGGGAGAGTTTTCAGGTGCTCTGAGAAACAGACTGATTTTTCCACTATAGAATTATGTTTCCAGGCACTTTCATTTTTCTGAACAACTTTCTTCTAGCTGATGTCTTGTCTCCTCTTGTCCTGTTTACAAATTATTGCAGAAAATCAGAGCAGCATCAAGTGAGAGGTTGGTAAAAATAAATTAACTTCTTCAGTTACAAGAAAATAATTACTTTTCACCTTTATTTGTGTCAAATATGCTGAAGGAAAAAAAGTTTAACCATGAGTATTTACATTCTGCAGATGAGCTGGAATTGGATGAGCTATGATAATTGAAAACTGAATATATAATACATTACAGTGTGCTAGGTCTTCATGAAACAAACTTCATTGGTGGATGACCAGGCCTAATTTTCAGAAAGAAGGGTGAATATATGTGTTTAACTGTATTGCAGCAGCACATACCAGATGTGTATGTCCCTCACCGGATGCATCATCATCACCAGAATCCTGTAGCACTGAGTACCATGTACACAAGACAAAGACTGTCTCTGCCTCAAGCAAATAGTATTTAGGACCAGGACAAGAGAAAACAGAGAGAAATGCTAAACAATTTCTAAGAACATCAAGATGAAAAAAAATTCAAAATTCATAACATATTAAAATACTCTAGGTCCTCTATAAGTGACACAAATTTCCAAGGTCAAGTTCCCCTGATATTAGAGAGAAGGTGTGAGATCCACTGGCCAAATGAAAGTTTTAACACCACTTTAGTACCAATACACAGAGAATATGTCCATTTTATCAGTTGCTTTTAACTTAAATGCAGGAAGTATGAGTTACTGATTTAAGAGTAGCAACTGGCCTGATAGTTGTGTGTTGCTATAGGCCCTAATTTCCTTTCTTAGCTCTTTGTCTTGTGTTTTAAGACCTTGAAAATTATGCATAATTGGATCTTTTTAAAGTGACTGCTGTAAAATTAATTATGCTAAAATTAAGAAATGTGAGGATTAAAGTGGTGTCTGTCACATTTATTTCATTCTCCTGGTTGAATGCATTGTAAAAGTCTTAATTATACCATCACATGTTGTACAGATTTCTGCCTCTCTCAGTATAGAGCACAAATCATCTCTTGGAGCACATCACTGATTCACAGCAAAAGAAGCACTTGCTCAAAACACCTTGGTTTGATTTGTCATTGACACTGGGAGATGTAAATTGGAGTTGGAATCAAGATGGTGTTCTGAAGAAGATAGCTGAAATCTATCCCACTGAATCACATTTTATCCCTGCTTCTGTCACAGAGACTCATCAGCTGAGCAGAAAAGCTTTTAAATTATTTTCACAGGTGTCTACTAATTATGAGTTTCTCTTTAAATGCCTGGATAAAAACCAAGCTCCAGACAACCTGAAGTTGGCATCCAAGACTGAAACACTTTAGACCTAAAATCATACTTCAGTTTCCCCTCTGTAAAAAACAAGCTGATACTTTTACATCTCTAGACATGCAGTATGTTAAATAAATAAATTTATCATAGTTCAATAATCAAGATCACCTGAGTTATTATTCTGTCTTCAAAGAAGGAAAATTAGAGTTAATATTGCAGTGAATCACACCATGATATTAATAAAATATTAAATAGCTTCTCACTAAGTAAGCGTAAATTGGGAACAATAAAAAAAACAGAATACCTCAAAGAATATATGCATAAGGGTCTTGCTCAGCAGTGAGGTTTCACACACAGAGGAAACCTTAATTTTAGGCTTTTTTTATGCTCAAGATACTTGATCTTGGAGCAGGTTCCTTTTTACATAAGAGAGATTAAATGTTTAGTATTTAAATTCCAGGTAATCCCCTTCAATCTAGTCACTGATAGAATTACAAATACAGGATAATTTTGACAGCTTTGCAATAACCGGCGTATTTATACTGTGATATTGCAATCAAATTCAAAATGTTTTTTTTCTTCAGCTCTAGAATAGAACAGACTCACAATTGCAGCTTATCAGTAACACCTCATAACTATAAGAGTTCCAAATAAATCACTTCATTTGGTTCAGCATTTTTTGTCTCACAACATTGTTACATTATAAAGCTCCTATCAATGGGATAGACTACAGACATCAATCAGCAAAAAAACAAAGTATATATCTTCATTTTGATGGAAACTTGGCTGTTTTTAATGTGTATTTAAGCAGACAAAAGTAATCACTCAGATCCAAAGATAATTGCAGTAGGTAAACCAAAGGTAGAAATTTGTATTTACATGACCGTGTTTATATTGAGCACCAAGAAAGCCTGCAGCTTTGTGGTAAAGGGAACTTTTGTGCACTAATAACACTACAAGGTGATTTTTTTAAGAGACTGAATTTTCATCAGCTTATGAAAAAGGCAAAAGACTGTCAAGTTAAAAAATAATCTTTCATATACCAGAACTATATGTGGTGTGCTTTTCTGTGGTAGTTTGACTTCAATCCAGCTCCCTAAGCTGCCTTTTAATGATACTTTACTTATGATTAAGCCTTTACTCACTTGCTGTACAGACTGTTTAACATTTAAAAGGAAATTTTATTGAAAAGGTTGCTCCCGTGGTTCAGACACTTTTTTCTTTTTTCAAATTACTAATTACTATAGGGGAAATCCTTCCTACACTGATTACTGAACGTTCAAAAGAACAGTGGAGGACTAACCAGAAATACCCATCTCATTCCAAAGTTAATCTAGCCCTATGATCCAAATGTAGTCTTTCAGACCAGCTATCACAGGTTCAGCTGTTAAAGCTATCCTCAAATATAACTGATGCATCTTCATGGCCACTTATTACCATAAACAACTAAAACAAAACTTTTGAATGGAAGATGACCAACTTGCAAAATTTTGTTTTTACTGATCACAGACTGGCAAAATGATAAGAAAATAAGCCGAGGTTTTATGACTAAAATTGTGAGGATTTTTTTGATAATAGGTGGTGACTTACTATATGGAACAAAACTACCAACATGAAAAGTTTTTGCTAAAAGTTAGGTCCCATTTTTAGGTTGTGAAAAAGCAGTATTTTTCTACTTGAGGGATTTCTCAGTAAGAAAAATCATCAAAACTGAATCAGTTTAAAAATTCTGAGGAGAGGATATACCAGTGACTTTCAACAGAGAATCACCTGAGCAAGAGAATTCTGTTTTAATAGCCAGACACTAAAGAGGAATGCTAAGCTTGGAAAGAAAAGATACTGTTGAATTATTAAAGATGGGGAAGAAGATAAATCACAGTATGTGGAAAGGACAATCCTAAGAGGGGCTGGAAAGTGACCCTTCACAGGGAAGAAGCAGCAGCTTCTGTCTTTTTAAAAAATATACTCGATGAGCAATCCTCCTGACATTTTGGTACAGGGCTTTTCTCCCCAAAAAATTTAATCAGACCTGCCCCCAAATTATTCTTCTTTAGTGCATGGAGCAGAGCTATGAGCACATGTGGAGTCTGAAGGGGACTTTATACTCAAAAATGTTTTCAAGCAATTCAGCCAATTGTACTTGCAAAATTATCAGTAATATATAAAGGTGAAAAGCACTGGTGATATCAGTATAGGAAGAAAAAAAAAAATCCTTGGGGTTTAGAGAATATAGGAATACTGAATATTAGGGATGCAGGCTACAGCATTACAGATTAGACTGTGCCGGAGGTAGATTCACTGTGGCTACTAGATCTGGATGCATTGCTCACACCTTGTCATATGAGATGCAAGGTGCTTGGAAATCCCCAGTGGAAGCATTGATAGTTCATTTGCAGATTCAAGAGACCTTCCTGTGCCTCCTTCAGTCAAGAGTTATGGCAGAAATGTGGATATCATATGTGTGTCGTCCCTGTCCACAGTTATAACACCAGGCACTCAGCAGGGCCTGGCATCTTATTCAAGCTGCCTAATGGAAATCCATAGTAGGAGCAAGTTTCTTTTTTTATTCTCTTAAAAGAGATGGGAAGCAATGCAAATGAAAATTATGCAGTAATAATTGTCCAAGAGCCCAATGAGCTTTTATTGGTTGAAAATTTGTCTGTCATACAGTCACACCCACAGGGTAATTAATTGCATCTTAATATAGGTCTGTAAGAAAGTAAGGCTGAATCAACAACTAGTAGGAACTATCTTTACCTGTTATTTTTAGAAAAAAACACCACATGAATAAATTAGGTAAGAGAAGTCTTAGTGCAAGCAGATATCTGTTAAACAGCCACACTTGATAAAACCTAATGTATTTCTTCACTGATCAGAACTTTCCCATTTGTTCGTTACTGTTCCTCAGTGATCAGTGTCATCTTCTTGAACATCATGTCAACTGCCGTACTGAAATTTTAGAGGACATTTTACAATTTTATTCTTTCCACAATATCAAGAAAAAATCTGCAACTTTTTACTATAAATGGATTGTAAATTAACAGTTTGATATGAGACGCCAAATTTCCCTGGAGGCAGAGCTCTGACAAGTGCCAGATGCTTCTTAATTCTACACTTCTAGTCATTCCAGGATGATCAAAAATTCATTATCAAAACACTAATAAGCAGTTCAGCACTAAAATGTACCTGAAAATCCAAATATTGCCAGTTTCTGTCTTGATAAAGATTGATATAACTTTCCTTGGAAAACCCTTAAAGACAGTTTTTTCCTAGCTTCTCTGTTGTTTCCTCATTCTTTGAAGTATAGCTAGTAAATCTAAAAGGTGTTGCTTTTTTTTTTTTTTAATTCTGGTGAGTATTTGGTTTCTTTTACAGTCAGGAGGTTAAAAGTGAAGAAAAACTAAAACTTATAAAGAGGAGAAAAACAACTCAAGTAATATTTTCCAAGACTGACGGAGAAAGGGAACATTCAGGTATACAAAGGGTTAGGGGTTTTTTCATAATTTCTGTTCTCAATTTCTTCAAGCCTTTTTAAAAAAAAAAAAAAAAGAAAACATTACATGTTGACTAAATGTCAGTGTTAATTGTTTTAGCTTCAGCACAAACAAGATTTAAAGAGTGAAAAAATACTAAGCATATACTTCCAAGTTAAATAAGGACCTTGAAAAGTACTACACTAAAATTCACAATACAACTACATTGCTTCATTTGTTGTTTGCAGTTTTTCTGTTTTCCCTCAGGAATTTAAGCCTATGCTTTTAAATGCAAATTTAGGTCTCTCCCTTATATATGTAACCTGTTATTTAATCTTGTAGTTCAAAGTTTTTCACTTTGTCTGTACTACCAAGAGTATGCATAACAGAAGTGAAAAATCTGATTAATACTACTATCAGGAGTCTGTACTAATCTCTTCTATCCAGAGAAGTCATAGGTTATTTCCAAGCTGATGTCATTTGTAGAAAAAAAAGCATTTTTGAAGTCCTGACATGATTGGGAAATTTATAATCTAAAATACATCCTCCATGTTAACATTTTTATTCTATGTGTCCCTTTTTGCCCCCTTCATTTTGTGAAATACTTCAGGACCCCAGTGATAGGCACGGCTAAGCAAAAGGTCAAAATTGTCACATAAAAATTAGTACTTCAGAGATTTACACTTAGAAGAGGTGAATCAAAACCACATATGTGTATTGTCTGTCTAAACAGAAATTACTGCTGTCCTGATATTCATCCACAGTACTTATTTGTGCTGTGAAAAATTTGCCTTCCACAGCATGTGGTCCCCCAG
Organism: Gymnorhina tibicen; assembly: GCA_013399875.1. Classification (NCBI taxonomy): domain Eukaryota; kingdom Metazoa; phylum Chordata; class Aves; order Passeriformes; family Artamidae; genus Gymnorhina; species Gymnorhina tibicen. Next base: position 73,176 of record VXAZ01002916.1, on the reverse strand, counting down.
CTCAGAAGGCTCTGTAGAGAGGCCAACACAAGGTTGTACCAGAGCTGAGGATCCCAGCTCAGCCAGGGAGAGAAGGCCTGGGGCTGAGCTTACAGAGAGCTCCTGGAGCCACAGGTGTGGGTGGAAGCCCCAGGTGAGGCTGGTCAGGGGGTTCATGGCTAATTAGTGCACATAAGGCCCTGATAATGGTGAGTCGTAAGGAACACAGCTATGCCAGGCTATGGGTTCTTTGGTTAAATTGTACATAAATACAAGCTAAATATTGGCATGACTGTCCCCAACTAGAGCAAGACAGAAATAGTAATTTCTAACCAAAGAGACACAGGAAGCACAAAAGACAGTTCTTGAATTCGAGACTAGTAGTTCTATAAGCAGCAAGTTCTGATTTCTCTATCTAAAGCTGTATCACAGAACCACAGAAACTGGGAGAGGAATACGTTTAAAGACACCATCTAGTCTATTCACCTGCCCCAAATGGTGTAGGACTGCTGCTGTATTATTCCTAACAGCTGATCTGAAAAATCCCAGGTAATGGCTTTATATAAGGCATAAGCCTAACATACATGCCCTGCTGGAAATTATTTAGGGTTTTGTGTAGGCTTCTTAACTTAAAGAGTTTACATCTGTCTATTATTTCTTATCCTAACAATCAAGAACACAGAGAACAGATTATTTTTTTCCTCTTTCTGTTAGTTTCCTCTGGTTTTCACAACTGATGAACTGCTACCTCTCTCATGTCTTTCCTGACTAAACAACTCCAGATCCTTCAAGCTTTCCTCATAGGTCACATATTTTAGGAGCTGGACTACTCTTGCTGTTCATTTCTAAATTTTCTGAAATTGTTCTGTATTGTTTGTGTAGCATGAGAATTGAAAGAAATACTCTGGTTGATGAACACATGGTAAATATACCAGAAAGTTAACTTTCAAGGCACAACCTGGCATTTGTCTTTATTGCCTAGCACCCTTTTCCAGTTTGGGGGGTTTTTTTAAGTTTACCAGGAACACTTTGAATTTTAATGCTATCTTCTAGTGTAGTTGGTGTCATCTGTAAATTTAAGTCATGCTCTCTATTTCTTCATCATGGACACTAATGAAAATGTATTTTCCTCTTCTTGTGAAGAATCACTAATTAATACTCTGTAAGAACAGTTTTCCAACCAGTTTTGCACTCTACAGTAGTTTCATCTAGATGATTTTTCTACAGTTTACTTATGACAATGTTATGTAAGAAAGTGTCAAAAGATGTAAAATCAAGCATCTTTCCTCACACAAAACCAAGTTCACCTTCATGAATGAAACTGCTTGACACATTTTGTCCTTAATGAACTTGTAGGGATTCCTTGTTTCACTATTTGTTTTGGTATTTTTTGGTAATAAAATACAAGAGTCTGTAACTGCCTAGATTCCCTCTGTGATGTGCCTACCCTCCTGCAGACTTTTTGAGTATCACCTGTTTCCTAAAGGTTTACAAAGAGAACTGTGAATGACTTTAAGGCCATGTCAAGCTTGCTCTCTCATTTGGAACGTCTGCCCCAGGCCCAAACCAGCTCCTACAAAACCTGCCTATAGAGCAAATCACTCCCTTTTGCCACCATTTTCACTTTCAGGGGTGTGGAGTAGGAGGTGACCCCCTGCATGACTGTCCTGTAGACCACATAGTGACATTTTCCCAGATATTAAATCCCATAGCTGACAGAAGACAAAGGCAACGCTTCCTAAAGAACAGGGCCCTTAAAACAGTATAAGGAGTTATGCTTGTTCCTACAGAAGCTGTACACTAAGTATTTTGAGTGTTACTATCTCATTCCTGTTTGACTCTTTTCTAACACAGCTGGGTGTGGCAGATCCAGCAGCTGCTGTCAGAAGTATCTCATCCACTGTCTTCAAGAACAAGTTAAAGGAAGTCAGTCATCTTCCCTATTGTATTCATTGAGATCACTGAAATACTTTCCTTCCTGAATGAAAGCCAGTCTCTGCAGGGAATGAAAACATCCTGCCATGAGCTAGCATAGGTTAAACCCATATGCAGCACTTTTAGATGTCCATTTTCTAGACAAATATTTATTTTTTGGAGGAGCAAAATAAAGCAAATACATCTTTAGCAACACTAACCTAAACCAAATTATTATCACCCATATAAAAGTCCTTCAAAAGCCAAGGACACACAATTAATGTCATTGTTTTTCCATTCCCAGCAGAGAGGCTAACATGCCTACCCACGCTCTAGAGGGAAGAAAGTACAAGACAAACTGAGAAACGTGATGCTAAGCTTTCTGCTATAAACTGGAAGATCATCAACAAATTTCCATCTCCAGGTCTGAAAAGTCACCTTGAAGCAAAGGTTGAGTTGAAATGAGTGCCTGAAATACTTTGTCAGGACAAATATTCTCCTCACCAGTTTATCAGCTATGTCTACACTAAGAGCTTCCACATGCAAAGAGTCACTCTAGAGGTGTTTCAGCTGCACTTCAGGATGAGACCCAGTGCTTGGGGGGGATTTTTGAGGAAAAGTAGATACAGAGAAAACAGGAAGCAAATGTGCTCTAACATGCTTCAGTTCACTCATGATCATCCAGATTTTCAGTTTGGTTTATCAATAGATTAAGATTGCAGCAGACATGAGTTCATCTGCTCAGATTCAGCTTTTCAACGAAATTTCGTCTGGTCTGCATATAAGAAACACATTTTCTTTATCTGCTTTTAGCTTTAAGAGGTAATGTCCTAATTTACTTCTTGGAACCAAAAAAACAGCTCCATATTAAAAGTGCTAGAATGTCAGTCGCAAAGACTGCTTTAAACAGTACTATTTTGATTGCATTCTACTTCTTTTCTCAATATGTCTCCTCTAGTATTCACATGTTTGTTGAATTCTGAAAGTTCTTCAGAAGCCAAATTTCCAGAGACAGTTTTGACAGTCTTCATAGTCACTGAAATGTTGACAGCAGAGGGAATTAGATAGAGTCATAAAATCCTTTAGGTTGGAAAAGACCTCTAAGATCATTGAGTAAACCTAGCACTGCCATGTTCACTGCTAATCCATGTCCTGAAGTGCCACATTTACGTGTCTTTCAAACACCTCTAGGGATGGTGACTTAAACACCTCTTCTAGTGCTTGATTTCTTCTTTCAGTGAAGAATTTTTTCCTAGTATCCAACCTAAATCTCTCCTGGCACAACTCTTGTCCTCTCGCTTGTTACCCAAGAAAAGAGCCCAATCCTCTCAAGGCTACACCCTCCAGTCAGGGAGTTGTAGAGGGTGAGAAGGTCCCCCTGAGCCTCCTTTTCTCCAGGCTGAGTGCCCTTAGCTCCCTCAGCTGCTCCTCATCAGACTTGTGCTCCAGACCCTTCCCCAGCTCCATTGCCCTTCTCTGGACACATTCCAGCACCTCGATGTCTTTCTTGTAGTGAGGGGCCCAAAACTGAATACAGGACTCGAGATGTGGCCTCACCAGTGCCCAGCACAGAGGGACAATCACTGCCTTGGTCCTGCTGCCACACTAGCACTGATACAGGCCAGGATGACATTGGGTACCTTGGCCACCTGAGTACACCTGGGCTTATGTTCATCTGCTGTAACCAGCACTCCCAGGTCCTCTTCCAGCTTTCCAGCCACTCTGCCCCAGCCTGTAGCACTGCAGGGGCTTGTTGTGACCTAAGGGCAAGATCCAGTAATTTGCCAGGTTGTACCTCAGACCACTGCCCTCAGCCCACTCCTCTAGCCTGTCCTGATAGCTCTGCAGACACTTCCTGCCCTCCAGCAGATCAACAGTCCTGCCCAACCTGGTGTCATCTGCAAACTGACTGAGGATGCACTTGATCCCCTCATCCGAATCACCGATAAAGATGTGAAACAGGGTTGTCACCAGTATTGAGCCCTGGGGACACCACTTGTGATCGGCAGCCAACTGGATTTATCTCCCTTCACCACCATTCTCTGGGCCCAGCCATCCAGACAGTTTTCAACTTAGTGAAGAGTACACCTGTCCAGGCCATGAACAGCCAGTTTCTCCAGGAGAATGCTGTGGGNAGAGTACACCTGTCCAGGCCATGAACAGCCAGTTTCTCCAGGAGAATGCTGTGGGAAATGGTGTCAAAGGCTTTATTACAGTCCAGGTAAGACAACATCCTCATCCTTTCCTCCATTTACTAAGCAGGTTACCTTCTTATAGAAGGCCATTGGGTTGGTCAGGCAGGACCTGCCTTTCACAAACAGTGCTGGGTGGGTCTGATCCTCTGGTTGTCCTGCACGTGCTGTGTGATTGCGCTCAAGATGATCTATCTGCTCCATGATCTTCCCCAGCACCAAGGTCAGGCTGACAGCCCTGTAGTTCCCCCTATAATCCTTCCAGCCCTTCTTGTAGATAAATGACATATTTGCCAATTTCCAGTCAACTGAGACCTTTCTGGGTTAACCAGGACTGCTGGTAAATGACTGAAAGAGTCTTGGATAAAAAACTCAGGAAGCCAAGAGGGGTGAGATTGGAAAGAGTTTTTCTTTATTGTTTCTGATGAAGATTTTTGGAAAAGGAAAAAAAGGTATGAATAATGAGGAAAATAGTATAAAAGTAAGAAGTTAACTCTTACAGGAAGTGGTACCATTCCCCCCCACTGCACAGTTCAGTGCCCCCCCAGGTTTAGGTAGAGGGGATGTGAGTGAGTGTCAGAGAGGACACATCAGCAGATGCACATGTAGGATGATAAAATTCTGATCTTCACAACAGGGCTGAGATCAGAAATCTGCTGAGATGCAGAAATTCACTTTCAAGCACTCTTTTAGAATTACCCTTGTTCAATGGGAATCCCCATTTAATGTACAAAATCAACTGAGAATTGCCAGGATGAATCATAGCAGTGGTCCAACCTGCCCTAGCCAAAACCAGAGATGTTGTTCCAGACACCTTGGGCTTAAAATCACTAAAAAATACGTTGCTTTTTAAGTTAAAGCTCTCATTTGCTGTTATTTCTGTATGTATTTTAAGTCCACTCTGTGTAAGCCATGTTGCTTCATCATAGCTCTAAGAGTGCAGTAATAGCAAAGGGATACATTTATTCATAAATATACACAAAATTAATAATTATTTTTAAATTGTTGCCTGTGGTGTGGTGGCAAACTTGATTTAGAGTTTTTTTCTTTTTGTGGCAAAAGCATGAAGATACGCAAAAATTAACATAAGCAGATTTCGAGAGACGAAAACATATAATGAGTCAGAATGATCACTATATATATGAACAGTATTCATATATATCACACAGTAAAACAACTCCACCCTGGGACACAAGAAACAGCTGGAATTATAAGGGAACTTAATGACGTGTAGTTATCCGAAGGAAATAATAGTTCTCTCACTGCCTTCTCTATCCATCTGTGATTTAGTGGCCTTAAAATACAAAGAAAAAAGACTCATTACAGGTGTAGGTCCCAAGAAGGAAACAGATTACCGGCCAAAAATGAGATGTAAATATTCTTTAGGTAATAGCATTTCTCAAGGGTTTGTTACAAGGGATCCAAAAAATCATTTCACTGTCTTCTCCTGTACATCACAGTGATCCCCATGGATCCTGCAGAAATTCAGGTTCTGATCCTACAGACAGATTTACTCTACCTTAAACTTTTGAATAGTCCCATTAGGTTTGCTGAAATTCCTCTTTCACATGAAGCCAAGCACTGTTATCAGGATTTCTACTACAGGAAACTACAGGAAAGTTTCCAAAGCTCATTAAAATATTTTTCAAAGAAGCAGGTTGCTGAGTAGGGCACTAGGAATGAAAGTGAGATGTAGGACACTTCATGTCATGTTGAGGAGAACTCCACATACACTGAATATTGCTGAAATACCTCATATTTTATCTGGACATGCTCCTGGAATAAAATAATTTGAAGTGTATTCAATAAATTAATAGTGAACTAATTAAAAAAAGTAGTGAGAACAGGTATCATTATTTTTACTACGCTTAATGCTTCAAGAAAAGAGAATAGATGCACTGTCTTCTGACATGTGGAACAGAGCAGTTCTCACTTCCGTGTGCACAACCACTATCGTGAGCCTGTAGGCCAGGAGAAATGAAGGGAAGGCATCACTTTGTCCTCTCTGAGAGCAGAAGACAAGTTTGGGAACACACTCCTCCCCTGTGGCTGGTAAGAACCCTGAGTAATTTCATATTAACACATGAAGTTTCAGGATGAAAGGTGTAAAAGCAAGAGGTTTTAGATTTTCCTTGTAACATTCCCAAAAGAATTATCAAACCAACCCCACACCAATTTGCTAATGAGATTCTCAGCTTAAAATGACCGCAGGGCACTACAAAAATCAGATTCATTTCTTGAACAGAAACGTGAAGAAGTGACACTTGTGTAAGACTCCATTTTCTTTCAGTTTAGACTAGTTTGTCATTCTGGGACCTGATTTTTAATTTTGAATAAAAGATATTACTTGACATCCAAGTTTGTTTAAAATTAAAAAAAAAAAAAACACCAGAGATTTTCTACTTCAAGTACAGAAATCTGTTTCCATATAATTTCTCTAGCTGTTGAGACATTGGCAAATCAAAAATAAGTAGCAGTTACATGCAACAAAAAATGAGATTACACAAGATTTTCTGTTTAATTTAACAGTATGTTTTCATAGTGCCTCTGAGTAAGTGCATACCAAGGTGTATATATATTATATACATTTCATTGTTCTTAGCAATAGTTCATATAGTTCTGTCTTCATACATTTGGATCCGGCTTTTACCAAAGTAACAGTGAAGCAAGTGAGAGTCTTTAACAGATACAACATTATGATATATTTGTAGGAACAGCATGAATAAATCCATGAATTCTGTCCAGTCAATCTTTATTAATTTTACGTAATATTCACAGAAAATAAAAACTGCTATTTTTATGGTGCATGTCCCATGGGCTTCAGTATTAAGAGCACAAGACATTAGTTAATATGTGTTTGAATAACCAACTATTTTTAGGAATCCACTCAACTAATGAGCTAACCACTGTTTGTTGTTAATGCCACATTATATCCTGCAAGAAAATTGGCTTCCTACTCCATCAATGTTGCATTTAATTAGATATTCCAGATGATGATACATTTCTTTCTATTTAGCTTTATTTTATATAGTTTCTTAGCAAATCTGTTCCAGAGGAAAAGTCTGGAAAACTCCTACTGCTTTTAAAAATAAGTCGGAGCATTTCTGCCAACCCTTAAGTTTGATTTTGTGGTTTTAAATTAAATATCACACATGTGTTTGGTGTTTAATGGACAAATTACCTTAGTAGCCTACCCCCCAGAAGGAACTGAACATCCTGGATTTCCATTGATGTAATTGACTGGAATGAAGCATCTTTCCTTTTCCGAGTCCTTCTAGGTCACCCTACTCCACAAGATAATTTCTTCACTCTCATGACCAGTGGCAGGACTCAAGGAAATGGCTGGAGCTGAGTCAGGGAAGGTTTAGGTTGGGTACTGGGAAAGAGGGAGGTTGGGCACTGGAACCGGCTCCCCAGGGAGCCCCAGGAGGTTGGTCACAACACCAAACCTGACGGAGTTCAAGAAGTGTTTGGACAATGCTTTTGGGCACATGGTGGGATTCTTGGAGTGTCCTGCACAGGGCCAGGAGTTGGACTCGATGATCCTGATAGGTCCCTTCCAACTCAGCATATTCTATGATTCTTTGATTCTAACTTTTGCTAAAAGCCAAGTTAGACTTTTCTTTAAAAAATAGTTACTCTTTTTTTCCCTGTGCATATGCATGTCTCAGAAGTCAGTCAGAATATAGTAATTTTGTTTCACAGAACAAATGTTGTGGGTAAAACACAGTCCTGTTTTTAAAAATCTGATAAAATTGAGTGGCATTTCCTGTTTAAAAGAGGGGAGCAACAGGAGCGTGCAATGCCAGAAATATTCAAGTGGTGCAACTGCTTTCATAGCACAGTGCTCTGAGCTGTGGGGTGTGGGGTAACCTTTGTCTACAGCTCAGAATGTAAGAAAAAATACTCCCTTCAGTCAATACACAGGTGTATTGTCTTACCTATTTTACCAGGCGGTAGGAATACAATGAGTAGGTCCTTAGTTGCACATCTAAATAAAGATATAATGTGTACTTCTGCAAAGCTGTGAGGAAATTCCTTTCCTACCCACCCTTTTATGTCTGTGGCTTTGCTAGATTATGGCAGCAGACAAGTGGGCAGTAAATCCAGTCTACTAACTCCAAACAAAGCTGATAATCTGAATATGACAAGCCTTTCGGGGCTCAAATATAGTTATCATAATTTGGACTTCTGCATATAAATATCCACAGAAAGTTTTGATATTTACATCAAGATGAATATTCTTGCATTGCACTCCATAAATAAGAAACTAATCAGTTAACTGCAGTCACTGTCTGCCAAGAACGCCCTTACCATGCCAGAAGACATCCAGCCTCTCTCCTTATTTACAGCCTTTGGCAAATAGAGATCATTACAGGTACATTTACTCAGATGATGCATTTGAGCCAGCTGTAGATAAAACAGCAAATTGATAAAGTCGGTGTCACAGCTTTCATAAATGGATTTCAGATGTTTTCTTTACTTTTTAACTGTGGAATCTTAGAGACTTATTTGGATCATATTACAGTAAATTCAAGTATTCATCTGCAACATCATATGTTTAAAATAAATCGGTTTTTTTAAGTAAATACACACCTGAAATCTTTTAGAGTAACTCTACAGAAACTTTGGCATTGTGTTCATGTTGCTAAGGCTAGTAATCAACACTGGATCTCAATTACTATACCTATATAACCCCCTGCTTCAGGAGGATGCTGAGATTAGTGCACTTCCTTGGGCTTTTCTGGTTACCCTGTGACTCAGCCTGGGCTCTGGGAATAGGATTTACCTGAAAAAATGTAGTGTCTAACGTAAGTAGACCTGAGCATCTGAGGTAAATGTGTTGATTTTCTGCATAAACATGGAGATAAATAGGTCTTGTAGATTACAAATCATCTCCATCTAAAGGAGAAATCTAAACCAGGCCAGGTGAACTGTGTCCAAAAAAGTGTGTTTCTTCCCACTTACAGACTGTACAGAGAATCCAACTAACACAGACACAGATATCAATATTATTGAAGTCCATCTCATGAGATTAATCCCTTGTCAAAGACCTAAACCTCCTTACATTCAAGCCCAAAAGGACTTCAGAACCACCTTGCTCCTGTACAAAGTCCCAAGTCCATTAAAATTATTGTCCCTGGAACATCCTGGCAACAAAAGATTCCATTAACCTACTTGTTTCACCTGCATGTGCAGTAAATCTTGAGCAAGGACTGACCTTTTCCATGCATTCAGACCTCCTCAGTTCTAGTTTTCATATTAAATAGTTAAATTCTGCCCTAGGCATCTCTTACCAGGATTTTGAAACATCCAGTAGCCTGTGCTGGCAAGCATCTCGAAATCTGTGAGGTCACCATCTGCTGCACCAGGGCAAATGAATTACTAAACAAATGACTATCAATTGCTTAAACCAATAAAATTAGGACAGCAGTAAATGTAAAATAAAGCCATCAACCTGTAGTATGACATACAGGAGACAAAAATACATGTACTTGGACAAGCTGGTTTTTAGAATTCTTTTTCAAATGTCTGGTTTTTTCTAAGACAAAGCATCCAAGTGCCCAGGCAACATATGTTACACGCAAAAGTCTATGCAATATGATAAATGGTGTGTCTGTAGGTAAATGAACACACATCCTTATACAGGAATTAAATAAAATCTAAAACAAGAATGAGTGTTTAAGTTTATGAATAGTGAAAGTACACAAAGTTAGGCATTTGTAAACTTATCTTGTGTTATATGAATCATTCTTGACATGCGACTGTAACGGCAGCCTTCGTTAGAAAGGGGAACAGCAAAAACTTCTAAGAAATGAAGTAGGAATGCTTCCTAACGTTCAGTGGTTTGGCATTCTTTGTTAAGAAGGTGAAGAAGTCATAAACAGAGCCTGCATGCATTTCATGAGTCACTTCAGAAATTAAAATTTTGTGTATGAAGATATGTCACTTGGAAAAGAGGATATCTATGTGGAGGGCAAGAAAATACTGGACACATTTCTTGTTATTAGTTTTGGGCTGTACTTTATAAATGTTCATCTTTCAAAGGCTGAAATTTCAGAGAAACATGTAACATGTAATACCTGAAGGTTTTCATTTTATGCTAGAGTGTAGATACACCCTATAGAAAGGGGTTTTAGGATCTTGCGCAGTGTGTGTGTGTGTCTGTGAGTTATAACCTTGTACATTTTCTGGAATCATAACTTAATTTACAGATCTACTGATCCTCTGTGTGATGTTGTCTTATTTTTCCTGAAAATCACTCATTGACACATTTAGCATTCTGAGAAGCACCCACAGTCATCTGAGGACCTACAGCAAAGACCACCACGGGCTGGGGTGGAGACAGAAGGGATAGATCCATGTGCATGTACACACTTAAAACGATCACATTCAACCTCCAAGACGGAGCAAGGTCTTTATGTGTGCTAGGAGGAATGGACTGTTATTTGCAACTGGCTTCCTCATCTCAAACTATCTTCCCTTGGGTTGAGGGGTTTTACAGCTACTGATCTGTCTCATCTCTCCCAGCTAGACCCTTTCCATCTCACCAGCTCTGCTTTTGCAGCAAACTTTCTGGCCGAATGACTCTTTTGCATGCTCAAAACTGGAAATTTGTAGCAGTTTATCTCTTTGTAACATCAAATGCACAGCAACACAGTTGTCTGATGTTTTAAATTATTAGAAGGGACTATCTCCCACTAAGTTTCACTTGTGCTCAGTAGCTGATAGCTACTGCATGGAGCTGAAATGACAGAGGGAAATGTTCTGGCTGATACCAGATCTTCCTTTTTCTACTCTGCCACCTGTTCTTCCTGCAGAATTGGAGAAAGCAGGGAAAGGGAACACAAGCTAAAAGAATGAAGTTGTGCAGTGGCTACATTTTGCTGGGCAGAGGACAGCACTGAAGTGTTGGGTTATTGAGTGTTTTCCTTAGCAAACCTGGACTCAAGAATTCTTCAGTAATGTCACCGTTCCAGTTTTCACTCAGGGAATCTTGCAAGCCCTCACAGCTGCACACAAAGAAAGTGAAAAAATTATCCTAAAATGGAGAACACATGAAGGAACAGGAAAAAAACTTCTAAGTCAATGTGCTGGCATTTTGCTTCTGACTAAAGCTTTTTCACTTGGAGACATCACATAAAGTTGCTCAAGAATCCAGCAACATAGTGCAATTTTATGATGACCATAGGCCTCATGGAAATATTTCTGTTTCAAAAGACTTTCACTAAGTAGGGAGCAGCATTTCCCCTGGTTTCCTGCCACCTCATCTCTCCCTGTGAGCTCTGCTCACTGAGGCTTCTGGCCCCAGGCTAGCACTTCCCTGACACTAGGACTGCCTCAGGACCAAACTGTCCTGAATTAAAGTAGGACTTTTAAGATGCCTTAGCAAAAACTCCAGCAGTTCTGGAGGAGCTGGAACCTCAGTCCCTGCTGTGCCCCACTATGCAGAGTTTTATGGAGTCTCTGCTGAAGCCAGACATTCTCCTGGGCTTTGCACTTCACAGCAGGGATGTGCCATGTGTAGCTTTCCAACCACTCCTGTGTACCAGAGATTCTCTGGGTTGAAATACCCACCCACAATTTGATGGCTGCTAGAAGCAGCCACTGATTAGCCCAGACCTCCAGTTGCATCACATTTGAAGAATCACTTCCACTTCACTTTCTAGCAGGGAACCCTGTGTGCCCAGGTTAGCCATTCTTAGGCTGAGGTAGCCTGAAATACTGGAATATTCACAGAACCACAACCTACATGGATGCAGATAGCTAGCTAGCTAGCTAGCTAGATTATAGATCTATATAGATAGATCTAGATATAGATAGATATAAACATAGATAGATAGATAGAGAGAGAGAGAGAGAGAGAGAGAGAGAGAGAGAGATGGAGATACATACTCTGCTACACTGTCACACTGTCAGCCTAGTTAGGTATAATGCTACTTCCCTGCTCATATGTGTTTGGTGTTGAGGCAGGCTCTGATCTGGAGTATTTTTCTTTGTTTTTCCCTAGTTCCAGAAATGTAGGTGATCCAGATCCTACCATTAACAGACACAAGTGTGATCCTGTTTAACCCAACACAGGACTGGCCATGTGAGGAAGGGCCCCTCATCTCACAGTCCTCGGTGCTACCACGTCCTTTTTTAAAAAGACCATGCTGGTACATGCAGCTGTAACTTTTCTCAGTGCAGGGTTTTATTACTCTCTTTTGAACAAGACAGACATATTCCTTCATCCCTCCCTCCAACAGAGAAGAAATCTGTTGAGGTTGTGACTCAAAGTAAAACTGATGGCCCCACTGAAGACCACAGCCTCTCCTTTGAAGGCCATGTTAGATGTGATGTAGTAACATGATTTTTAGGTACATAATTACTAGTTGGTTTCCCAAGACAACCTGATGCTGGCACCACATGCTGTTAGACCCTCAAGGCTTGATTATTCTAGTTCTGCCACTGCCACTTACAGAAGGCTGTGATTAGGAGCCCTAGAGCACCTCATGGCACTGAAACACCCTGCCCTCTCTGCAGCCATCAGCTTCCAGGGTATCAGCCCAGAAAAGGTAGAACCCATTTTTCCTTTCTTCTAAAAAGCTAAATAGAAGTGTAGTTATAGTAATACTGATTTTAGTGATATTGGTTATAATTACATCTTCCCTACCCAATGAGTTTCTGCTCCCATGTACAGCTTTAAGAGTGACACTCTCCTGCTTAAAGAGGTGTGTTACCTCTCTGAAACCAGCCCTCTCCACTTGTTTGTGTTGCTTTTGTTTTACTTACCTATTCATCCATTTCTTGAATGCAGAGTGCTTGTAACTAATGAGAATTTTTAATGATTGTGATTCAGCAAATGAGTTATGCATTAAATTATTTGTTGTTGTTCTTACTATTGCTACTGCTACTCTTCTTAATAAACCTTATTGATGTTTATTAATACACCTTACCAACATTTAAAGAGAAAACACAATTGTGGAAAAATTTATAAAGTTATTCAGTTTTCCTAGGAAAACACAAGAGCATAGAATACATCCAAACATGTAATTTTTCATTCAAGATCCCTCTCTCTCAAAAATACTTACTATCATATTACCAGGCAATCTTTTTTCTTTTATTAATCTCACATCTCTGTAGTACCAACCAGTGTTGTCATTAAGGGTATCCTGGGAAGGAAGTATTCATCACTGAGAAAAAAGCACAAAATCCCATGTACTTTTCAGAAAGAAAGATCATTGACTGAAGACTGACTTCTTCAGAAATTTTTGAACTTGTGTGTAGCTTGTAAAAATTCCCCACCCACATTAATCTCTTTGAAGCTCTCACAGAGCTGCTCCTTCCATTTCTTGCTGTAAAACTGTCAGCTGAGTGTTTCACATTGTGATACAGTTCTCTATCTTACAGGAAATTGACCTAAGTCGTTTTCCTGTGAGTATAAAAGAAGCAGATAAACTCCATTAACCCTTTCATGCATGTTATATTTACACACTTGTAACATTGCATGTCTTAGAACAAAGGAAAACACTCTCAGTGGGAAAGAGAAGTGGCTGTGGAGAGGGGATTTTTTTTTTAATGAACCTTTTTTTCTACTCATTGGGTAATTTATTTATCCACAAAAGATATTTGTGGGTGTTTTCATGTTCTTTACAACATTGCTTTTTCTAACAGCTACAAAACATTTTTTTTCATACTAAACACTAGCATACTCTCCCAGCCCAGAAAATTAATGTCTGTTTTTCTTCTCGATTTGGCAACCTAGTATGTTGTTGAAACAGAGCTGTGCCATGAGCTCAGACCCAGCTCTGAAGTACCAATGTGTGGTAGATATTTCTGATTTAGTTCTTGCTGAAGTCTCTTGCTGAATGGTTAGAGACAGGCAGACTGCAAGAGATTAGGAACTGTGAATAAAAGAAGGCAAATTCGTAATCCTTATCTAAATTTTCCTAGGCATCCAAACAAAGAGAAATTATGGAGCTGTAAGGATATCTTGCACTGTGGAATTGTTAATAATTCTTAATGTTCTGCAGATAATGGCTTATCAAAATAGACACTCACTTAGAAGTATCCTAATATTCCACATGGATAAAATTTGCGGTACAAATGGGAGAAGACAGCACAGACATCCTTAGCTTACACCATAATAAGAAATGAGCAGAGATCATAAACTCCAGATTCAAAACCCAAAATATGTACCATTAACTTCATCTATCAGAGTGTTTTGTCTACTACCTGTGAGTTTTGCATTCTTCTCCAAGAAATCCTTTATCTGTGCTCTATTCTACCTGAACTCTGCTGTTGGAACCACTGAATAACACCAGTTTGGAAAGAAATTCAATTACAAGACCAACCTTATCTCACTGTATCTGACCATAGGGCACAGTGAGTAAACACAACCACCAAAGAGAATACAGATGCAGCTTAGGAAGGAACAGCATGGGAATCATCTTCTCAAAGGCAAAAAAGTCATATTTCAGGGAAAGGATTTTTGACCTTCCAGTAGCACTCAGAAAAAGCTGCAGATAGCCCCTAAAGTATTGGCAGCTCTTCTCTTGTGAGGAAACAAGAGGCTTGCCATTCTTTTGCTTTGTACTCAGTCTTACATTCTCATAACTTCTGAACTGCTGTTCTACTTCCCACTCTCTTGCTGAGGATATGTCACCATGTACTTTTGGAATATAATCATAATATTTCATTAAGTTCAAACATTTAATGATTATTTTTGAAGTCAAGTGTCCCTTGGTCCAATTTTACATCTAAAACTACTTATTTGTGGAAAGGTAGGAACAAGAGAATACACAATTTCTTTCACAGCACTAACCTGACTTATGCAAAAAAACCCCACACTTACAACCCTCAGAAATACAATAAAACTTCTGTAAAAATAAATTCCATGGACTTGTAGTTTTCTTCAGCTTAACTGATCAATAATCTATGTAAATGTTCTTCTGATTCCCAAAAATTTAATTCTGACTTTTCAGAAGGATGTAAGAACTGAAGGATTTGATACCTGGTCTGCGCTTGGGGGCATTTATGTATGACCTACACATTTTTCTGTGTAACTTGTATAAAAATCATACTACTCTCCTGACTATTCAGGGTACTTATTCTCAAATGCCATGCAAGGAAGGCATACAGTGGTAAATTGCCTACAGGTAGAAGGAGGTTCCACAACAGTGAAGGCAGTCAGTTTTCTGTTTTTCCCTTCTCTGTGAAAATACAAGTGCAACAGTTGGGCTGGGACGAGAGAAAAAATTCTCTTTTAGTTTTGGGTTGAAGCTTTGCTGTGATCCCAACTAAGACACCTACAGGATGTTTTAGCTTAATGAGGGACCTGAGGGGTTTGTGAAGGTAATTTCTCAAAGCTGGAGTCATGTTGTCCCGTGTCTACCAAGACTGAGGGTAAAAAAATTAGTAGAAACATAAAACTTCCCTGCATAAGGTTACATACATATTTTTGTTGTCCCAGCTTGGACTAAACACACTTTTGGGGTGATTAACTTCCTCAGTCATATTTTCATTGCCTAATGCAATTGTAGACTCTATTATACTGTTATAGCTGAACAGGAAATCTCCAATAAGTTCCTAATGAGGAGGCACATGGAAATTCAACTTTTCTGAGCTGTGATACAAAAGCATTTCTTGCTATTTCATTATTCAGAGGGTGCTTCCCTCTCCTTGCTCCTTTATCCTCCTGCCGAGCCCAGCAAGGATTTCCCTTCTGCCTCTCCTATATTGTCCCTTCCTTCTTAGAAACAAAGTGGAAAAAGCATGGATGATAAATATAATGAAAAATAAAGGACTACCTCACAGTCTGCTAGAAATTAAAATTACTGAAAGCCCTTAAGCCCTTAAATTACTGGTTCTCCCTTAAGAATAAAAGACTGCAATAAAGAAAATATCCAGAAACTATGCAAGCTCCAACTGTAAGGTGAGAACTCTGTTAGGAAAAATGACATTAGGATATAAATGCAAAAGTTATTCTTTGATGTCTGGATACAACTCAAAGCACTTAAAAATTACACACAGCATTTAGGCATTACAAAACATCTTTTTAATTATACCTGAATTCTATTCAGTCACATTTAGACTTATCTGGAATGCATTAAAATGTGTATTTTATGAGCATAGCCCATTCTGCCATGTAAAGTTAATCTCAAAGGCAATTCATATTAACATCCATTCCCTTCTTGTATTAAAAACTCCTTACTAGTTCCAGTTTTCATTGCTTTCTGGGACTGAGTCTTTCCTTTAAAGAAGTAGAAGGAACCTGTTTTCCTTAGGATGCAGCATTTCAAGCAGTTTTCTCCATCACTGCTGTGTTGTTCCAGGGCTTGAGCATGGGGACTCTGAAGTTCATGTTCAAATTCTGGTCTCCAGTTTCTTCACTGGCACACCCTCCAAGCTGCACTCCACCATCTGCACAACCTACTTATTGTTCTAGTATGTCCTCCTGAATTTCTCACTGTCCATTTTGAGACGAGTGGAGGAAGACCACAAAGTTTTCCTGAGCCTCCACAACTTCCTGGGGCACTGGCTCTAGCTCTAGGTTCTCAGAAAAGACAAATTCCAAGTAGGTCCTGCAGAACATCTTGTTTTTGTGGCAGCTTTAAAAAGCAGCATCTCCATTGCAAGGACAAGAAGACAGACAAGAAAGGGAAGGCACTGTTCATCAGTTTTAAAGCTGCACCAGAAAAGGAAGATAGATCTGAGCAATCGTATTCTGTCTCCTCTCTGGCTCATCAGTAAAATTTCACTATCACAGTAATAGGCACTTAAAGAGTAACTTGGGCAGAATTTTGGTGTCCACAAGAAGAACATGTTTTCCTGTAAAAGCAACTCAGTTTTCTTTAAGACCCAGGACTGCACAACTTGAAGTGCCAGAAACTGTGGCAAAGTAATAGAGGAGAATGGGGAGAGATTATTTGAAAAAAGCTTCAAACATCCATCTCAAATGATGTTTTAGACTAGGCAGTGTGACAAGAACTGATTAAAATATATAGAATACTTTCTGGCTAACTGAAATGGTAACTTTTAAGGAACTTTTGTTCAAAAATATCTAGTCTAATAAATGTCAAAATTTCCATGAAAGTATTAAAAGTGTACTGAAAATAAACATTTACAGGCAGCTTTTATTGCAAAGACAAGTTTTAGCAATTTTGGAATTTTCAATTAAAAAAGCCTCATTAAGGAACAAAACAATTTATTTCAAAAGGGAGAAGATGAAAAGTCTGAAAAAAATTGCAGCTAATTAAAAAAAAAGCTTGCTACGTCTAGATTTTTATTACCTTTTCCAGTGACCCATATTTTAAAGCTTTGCGGTTACTCATGAACAAGCTGTATTTGAAAATGGTACTTCTGTCATTAAGCAACTTTATTAAACCTAGCATTTCCACCTCTTCCATTGTTTATTTTCTAATAGAGCCCAAATTGTGATTTGCTCCTGTCTCTTGTGACTTATTATGAGCCTTAACCACTATCTCAAGTGAAGTTAGTGCTGAGTGTTATGGGTCTACCAGTGTCATACTCAGCTCAAACTTACCTTGACTCCCATAAGTTTTGGACTGGAGTCTATTCCTTCTGTGAATATATTGCTCACAGAAGACAGGAAACCTAAACATCTTTGCCTTGTCATCCAGGAGATTTATGTTTCTATGCAAGCTGGACAACTAGAAAATGCCAGGGTATTTTTACATTCTTACACGGCAATATTGCTTTGGGCCTCAGAGTAGCCACTGGAATCATATGAACACACCTGAAAATACAAAGGGCATTTATCCTCTCCCAGGAAATCATGCTGTGCCATGCTCAAGTGCAGAACCATGCTGATAATTGCTGAAAGGTGCAAAATAGAGTTTAGGGAGTGAAACCCAGAAGAGCAGGAAGAGAGATTGGGACAGCCTCAGCAGCACCCCAGACCACAGGAAGGCCACCAGACCACCTCACAGCATCTGTGGTCTGGGCATTTGGAGCTGCTTTTCTGCCTGCCTTCAAACAAATGCACGTAGAGAACCCTAAACAGTCTAACCCTAAGTAGGCATCAATGCCTAATTGACAGTTATCCTGCTAAATTACCTGTGCATATTGTTCTTAGCAACATTAGGATTTTATATGTTGTTTAACCCAAAATTGTCTATTAATCAATTCATTAAGTGGTGTTTCATGCATTTAAAATAATCTGTTACAAACCTGGTCATTTTGTGAGTGGCAAAATGAACAAAATCTTATTGCCTATAGATTTGTAATTGAGTTCCCATGTGATATTTAATAAGAGTTGAACTCCAGTTACCATGCTTGCCACAAATGGGAATTTTAATAAGGTCTTTTCTAATCTGCCCATTTGTTTTCACAGAAATTATAGGAGCTTCATATCATCAAGATACCCCTTCATCATCAAATGTGTTCAAATTAATTCATGATTTCCAGTTATTAGAGAGGAGACCAACAGATATGCACACAGACATACACGGTAATTCCCTAAGTCTCATCTCTTTAGGAATATAGGTTTTCAATTTATACTGAAATCAAGCAAATATGCAAGTTAAAAAAACAGAATTTAAGGTAAAAATTAAGAAATTGTCTTGTAATATGATCAGGTTGGAGACAATCTCAGTGTCTAATCTCACTGAAATGGAACCTCCCTCTTCCTTCCCTTAAAATCTGGCCTCAAGTTTTGGCCCTATATCAAGTACCACATAAGAGAAGATAACTGGGGAAGTGGACCAAGTAGCTCAGGGTTTTTTCTTTTTCCTCAGTAAGTGCCCAAGAGGAATCCAGCCTCGTTTCAAGCCACAGGTGCAGGAAGAGCACAGAGAGGTGTCTGCCATAGCCTCCCCACGTATCCAGAGGCATAAGCATTAGAGCTCAGCCCAGCTGACCACCCTCCTCTCCTTCAGCAGCATGGGTGGCAGAAGTGTCCCCAGAGCAGGGGACCTTGGAGACAAAATTGTTTGTGTTTCCAAGAGCTGCCTTGCCTGGGATGTGTCAGGGAAACATCACTGCTTCAGCCACAGCTTCAAACTTGTCTCTATAAACATGGAAGCCAAACCCTATCCCATTGTAATGAGCCATGAGGGTCTGATGGAACCATGGAAGTGCAGATCTGAGTACAAACACCTGAAACTTATGTGGGCTTCCTGGGGAAAATGAAGACATTTATAATTACACACCTAAAACAAAGAGAACAACAGTATGTTTAAGATGGGATTTGACAGAATTTTTTCCATGTATTTCAGTGGTTGGCAAGCAAAACTATTGTATTTCAGCCATCTTAGTGAGTTCTGAATGAAAATATTTTTTAAAACATCATAGAACTTCCAAAGTTCAAGGCAAAAAATATCCTGTATTTGTAGTGAAAATGTATTCTTTTGAAAAGATACAACCCTCAGTGTCTGAGGAAATCAGGCAGTAGCAGCCACAACTTTTGCTGCTGGAAATTAAAACAAATTGGATTTTTCTGGAAATATGTTCAGAACCTAAGGACTGTATAATATCGCATCTCCTATCCATTTAGACCAAGCTATCTTTCCAGTCATCGGCAGTGGTCTTTTAATGGTGTTAAAAAATATTATATAATTTTAGTAACAGGCTTCCACAACCCACTGGTGTAGTCTTCCACATGCACCCTAATTTCACTAAAGCTTGTCCCTGGTTTTAGAGGTTTTGCAGCTGTTTCAGCTACAGCTGTCCAGTGTCTCTGAACATTTCTTGAGGTTTATTTTTTTCTGCCTGGATCTGCCAGGGTTAATTGTAACACAAAAAGTCTGTGAAGGACAGCCCTGGATGTAAAAGTAATAAAGATTAAATTAAGAAACACCTCACCACAGTGAAATCCCTCTTCAGTCAGATGTCCGAAGATACCGGCATGAACTCTCTCTCTCTCACAACATACCCACAACCTATTTAAGTGTACTGGCACCACTAAACAATCATTTGCATTTATTATCATTATTATTATTATTATTATTATTATTACTCAATTCAAAGTCTGATGTCAAAATGTCTGAGGGAAGGAAAGTACATGGTGCATTTTTAAAAAATCCTCAATTTGATTGGAGTTTTCTGTTTTCCTTGGGTTTTCTGTCCTTTTTTTTCTTCTTCTTTTTTTTTTTTTAAGCTCTGTTCTAAGAAAAGGAAAGCGGGGGATTTACTAAAGGCAAGGCAAGTCGGTTAGTTATGAGTCACCTTCATGACTTATAAAGGGTCTCAAGTTGTTTGGAGCGGGCTTTCTTCACCTAACTCATGCTGCAGGGATATCAGGAGACGAGCCAGACCAATACACCTCTGTGGCAACTGCTCCTGCCTCATTTTTCATTTACCTTCTTTCTCTCTCTCTCTCGCTCTCTCTCTCTCTCTCTCTCTCTTTTGCTTTCTCCCTTTGAAAGAAAAAAAAAAGCCAAGCTGAGTGATCATGGTTAACCTGTGAGATGGAACAAAGGAAGTCTGTGGCCTTCTTGCTGCATTGGTTTTGCTTGCATCTCTGTGTAAAGACACTGGCTCATAGCAGGTAGGTTTTTCAGTTTGGTTCTTTGGTGGTTTTTTGTTTATTTTTGCATGCGCTCTTTTTTAAAAATGAGAAGCTTGTGTGCTAAAGGAGACGGGGCCAGGCCAAGGGAGGGGGCCCCAGGGCAGGGCTTGGAGGCCTCAAGAGACAGGGTGGCTGAACTTCAAACTTTTGCACACATGCAGAAATACTCTAACAGGCATCCCTACGGAATGTGCCTCCAGCCATCCAGACTCACACAGCCTGCAGGGAATGCAGAGGCAGTCCCCTTGCTGTCTTTGAATTCACCTTCAGTGGTGACCTCACTTATCTAGTGGGACAGCACACACAGGAAAGGTGCCTGCATGCTGCTTGTCAGCTCATGCTCTCCTCCTTTTGTTCTGAGGTCAACAGTTTAGAAGACCATACAACATAGAATAGAATTTCTACAGCATTTCAATTGCCTACTTGGAAGAGTTTCATGATTCATCTGCAGTTATTGTCTTGCCTACAGCTTGCCAGAGGCATTTCGAGGTGTGGAAATGTAACTGTATAAACCAGTGTTACTTGTTTAAATTTTGGCCATCGAAGTGTTTTGGATAATGTGTCAAGTTTTGGTCCTCATTTCACAAATAAGCAGCAGAGAAATGCCTTTGTTAAAATATACCCATTAGACTTGAATCATTTGCTACGGTTTAATTCTTTTTAAAATGAACATGATTCAAATGCCTATATAAGAACTCAACATAGCTTTCTTGAAATCCCTAATCATACCAAACAAATCCCTAATCATACCAAAACAGGAGCATCATGCTCAGCATTAATACCTGTCTGGCAAAAACTCTAAGGTTTTATTTGATGATAAAAATTTGCTCTGGATTCAAATTTTGGCAGCAAATATCTAAGATTAAAAATTTATTCTACTAGCTTTTCAATATGGCAATTTTTAATTTACAAAGGAACAAGCAAAGTAACTGAAATTTAGCATTAAAAAATAGATTATCCAGCTACTTGAGCCACAAAGTGGAGGCATGTTTTATTATACAGGAAAGTTTTCAGCAGAGAAAAGCCTCTCCTATCTACATACACATCTTTGGAGCTCTCCCAGTATCTTAAAGACCTGGATTCAATATTTTTTGAAATGTTTTTAAAAGACCAGCTTTACTTTCTGAGAAATTAGATGAGAAGACTTAAAAACCTCCTGAAAATGTAAATAGGGTATCTGAAAATGGAGGGTTGGTGTATTGTTTGTATGTAACAGCCTTTTGTAGGTGATTAAAAAATTCATAGAATTGTTAATTGTATTAACTCTAATTCTCTTTCAGTCAAAATTAGATTTCTGCTATTCAAAGCTAAAAACATCTCTGAAACTGGTACATTCCATTTTGGTCTTATTTTTACGAAAAATGGGGTTTTCCATGACTGCAGAAGAATAAATATTCAAAAGACACTCTCACACACTATGAAAGCATCAGGCTTGGGTCTATCACAGTCTGATTCCTCCAACATGACTGTGAGTTTACATACTCAGGTATGAGCACTGCAGATTTCTGGCCTTGGTGAACTGCTTTTTCTCCCACCAGAAAAGGACTTTGTAGAGGTGACAGCACAACCCTAAGCACCATCAGATAAGGCTTCCCAAAAGGCAACTTCTAAATTCTTTTTGGTATGTGGAGAACACCTTTTATATTTCTAAGCTGGCTACTGAATTTTGCAGAGTTGGAATTACTTTCCTAAGCTGCACGTGCTTTTCATTAAAAAAATTATATTGGGAAGTACTACCAAAGCTTGCATGTCTTCTTCCTACCAACCCAGGGACGAAAGGTTGAGTTTTATTCCAGGTTTGTGACAAAGGATCCCCTCTAGTTGGGCAATAAGTAAATAAGGATTTGGTCATTGGAACTGGAGGGGCAAAACTGGCTAAGAGTCACATAACAAGACTAATGAGCTAGCTGCCTCTAGTCCTTAAGTGGACCACCGTAAGTCCCCTCAGAACCTTGCGGTACCATACAATGTACAGGTGGGGAGAGGAGCATTTGTCACAGTTTAACTAAGTACTTTGAACTACACTTGTGATGATCCTTCTGAAGGGAATCCGACTTTTTAATTGGACAGTTTCTGTGAGGCAGTAGCAGTGAAAGCAGATATGAAGTCTGAAAATGAAAATAAAACACACACCTATCTGAGGTCACTGCAACCGATGAAGGAACAGAGAAGCAGATGGGTGAATGGGACATAATGACCAGAGGTCAGCAGATAAGATAGGAAGGATACATGTTTTATTCTGATGACAGAGGAAGCAAGACGGTGCTGGAAAAGGGAAGAGGAGAATTACACCAGATCTTATGAGTGTTTTCTTTATTAATGTTGCAAGGGAAATAACAGGGGATTTTATTTCATAGTATTTAAACCTGAGTAGATGGTCACTGTTTCCACTGATGGCAAGGCCACATTTTTAGAGCTGAGAAGACAGCAGGGAGCAATACAGGTATTTGTTCATGTAAAGGAAACCTGACAGCTGTACAAAAGGCTGTTACAAAGGTTCATCAAGAGGAAACGTGTCATTTCTCACCACTTCCTGAAAGCATGATTTGTATTTCTGCCTTTAGTGCACACAACCCAAAGAGCTTGCAGTGTTGGAGATGCTATGCAGCTTTTAAATCCAGAACTGAAATGCAAGTATAGCAGCCTAGGCAAAACTATCCCATTATATAAATCCAAGATCATGGGAGTAGAAAAGCCCCAAAGTAAATTCTCATCTGTGGTTATGGCCATGTGCTTTTGCCTGGAAGGGCTGGCTCTGGAGTAAAGCTGCAGAGACCAAGTGCTGCCCGAAGTCTCTCACTTCTATCACTGCTCAACAGTACTGCTGGCATGGGCAAGTACAGCATTCATTCAGCTTCATTAGAGAAACAATTATTAGATTATTCAAATGATCAGTTTCAAAACCGTCCCTTCTCCAAGTCTGAATACAGGCAGACAAGAGAAAAGTACGGTCAACCACAAATGGCTGCTGCAAACCACAGATAAAAACATTTGCTTTTTAGCAAGACCCACGAAGGACATGAAATAATTACTTTGGAAGCATGGTGTAAAGAATAGCCACCTGGAATATATTTAAGAGAGTGCAAATTTACAAACATATTCTACAAATATTCTAGGGGCAGTAGACTTTGAGGTGACAGAAGCTTCTGGTATGAAAGCTCTTGTCCTATTGCCTAAAGTGATCCTTATCCAAAGCTTAATGAAGACAAATTTAGTGTTTCCACAAGAGGAAGAGATGTTTTGCATTGAACCCTTGATATATATGTATGCCCACTGGATGACATCAAGTGAATAAGGGTTTAGGTACTTAGAGACATTAAAAGCACAATAGTTGAATTAGAGAATAATTTAGGTTAAAAAGAATCTCTGAAGATCATCAAATTCAAAGCCCTGCTCAAAGAAGGTTCAATGCAGAATGAATTTAGGTAAGACAATAGCCTTTTATTGACAGGAATGTTTTTGTTTGCTTTCTTCCTAGAACAAAAAAACCCCCAAAAAATTAATACCTTAACTTGGATCTTTTATCCTTCTCCCCTGGCCTGTCCCCCTCACCCTACACACACACACACCATGAACAGACACACAACATTTTATCACAGGTTTAAAAACTGTTCACTTCACTGTCCACAAATGCAAATCTTACACCACAGCTCTCTGTGCCCGACTTTAGTAGGAGTTTACTCTGATCACTCACCAGAGCTCTGAATCATCACTTTAAACCTGAGGTTTGGAAATTTCTAAACCACTTTTTTTCTGCCTACCAAAACTTTATATTCACCTTGGAATTTTTGTTTGCCACTCACATATTGCAGCCATGTACAAGGCTGGTTTCATTTAGAGTGGCACAAAGTGAAAGGTAATTTCCCTAAAATCTCTAAATTAGATCACAGTCTTACTATGACATTTTAACTTCCTCTTAAAACATGTGTTAGTAACAGTAGGGAAGTTATAAAAGTACATAAGTTTCTTTAAATTTACATACAAAAAAAGATCTCCAAAACTGCCTCTTATATATATGTCTCATTTCTCACACGGGCTGTTACTTTTTGATTAAACAACAGAAAGGTGGTTGTTGTTTTTTTAAGTCGTTACTGGGAGACCAACAAGAAAACAAACAAGATTCAACTATTAATGAACTCTGCCCAGGAGCTGATACTTTATTTCAGAAGGATGGATAAAGAAAAATATATTTCAATCAAGACATACCAGAGAACTAACTGGGCATTACTTAGGCCTTTTTAAAACTGCTTGGAAAGACTGTCTCAGCAATTCAACCCTTATTACTGATGTAAGTAACTGAAAATTGTAAAAATAAATCAGGTAATTTAGTATATAATGATGATTCTCTACCCTTGCTTTTACTGAGTGTTATTTTTATTTCATGACATGATTTCTTTGCAGATTTTTGAAATTGCTGATTTCTAAAACTGTATCTCCTTGTTTCTTTCCAGAGGAGAACTCATAATAGGCTGAAAGAAGTAAAAAAGTGTTCAACTTTGGTCAAAAAAATTCAGCACATTAATTTTATGGTCAAAGCATCGGTTAATGGACTGGTTAATATTATGAAGCAATTAGCAAACAGTTCAACACAGACAATTATATTCATTAATCTCATTCTAACCTACTGGAACGAGGGTGTAGGAGCCCTGCATATGGATTCTAGACCAACAACTAAATCTGCCCAACAGGTTTTCATTCTGCTCATTTATACCAGAATCCAAAGGAATATTTGTTGCCTATTCATCAACCTTGCTGATGAAACTGTGATTGTGTTTTAGCTCTGTTTCTCACATCCTGTTAAAGAGTCAGCTCTCCTGAGAGGCATTTTGTCTTAGTTAAATCAGAATAAATCAAGTAATCTTTGCTTTTTGGGGAGGGTGGTTTAAAACATTTTGAGGAACTAGGCTTATATTAGAAGTCTTCATTAACTGATATCTAAAGGGATAAAAAATTAGGCAAGACCATGCTGCAATCTGTATTCTTCCTGCTCACAGCAAGCACAATGCACCCACTGCTCGATGTACTCTGGTTCTCTCTCTAACTAAAAGAATTGCAAGTTTGACTGGGTTTAAATGTACAGCAGACTGTACATTTACTGTAACTTTATTTAACTGTAATAATTCTCTCTCTGATGTCTCTCCATCCTCTGCCATAATATTTCAATATGTTGGTTTTTTTTTTTTTTTTTTTAGTTTTTTTTATTTAGGTATATCAAGGGGAAAACCCAGTGCTTTGAGTTCTTTATGTCTCACACTCTAGTCTCTGGAGTTCTTCTGTTGGCTGTATGTTGTTAATGCTAATCGTGATAGGGGTTTTTACCTATGACTGACTCCTACATGTTAGCATTAACACTGTACCATGCCTCTTACCAGAATTCACACGGAACAAACTGTTGCTGTGGGAGGAGAACAGAAATCATGAATCAGTCAGTGCTATGCTGGGAAAAACCTGGTCTACATGTAAAAAGACAAGTTGTTCTGCATATAGGTATGCTTGCTAGAACACTTGCTAGGTATAGAGTCTGGAAAAGCAGCGAAAAAAAAGCAGCTTTGTGTACTAGCAAGTCCTTACTAGGATGTCGAATGTGTAACATCTTGAATGCAACAACCTGGGTTTTACTTTGTTTTATCACTTTTTAGCTCTTTTGGTTTTACTTCCTACACAAATATTTCATTTCTTCATTTTTATTTAGGAAAGAAAAATGATGAATTAAACTTTTGGCATGTACAACTGTGGATTCTATTAATTTCTATAGAATTTTATTATACGTAAGAAAAAACTGACAGAAAATCGTTTTTTGAGATTCCATTGTCAGTTCTTTAGGAGAAATTGGGCAATGGGTCATTAGGAGAAAATGAAAATATCTTTAGTTTACTTTAGGATTACCAGTGCATTTCAAACTTTTAGAAGTCTTAGAAAATTGTAAAGAAACAGGAAAGTATTGTTATCTTTATTTTGTGGAAGGTCAAGATAGTTCCTGAATATTCAGTCACAAAACCTGAGCGATAGAGCCAATCTTTAAAACTCTCTCTATCCTCTACTTAAATCTACTTAAAGAATAGTTTAGCTATGAAACATTAATTTGATAGGAGAACAAAATGGAAAACTAAAAAAGTCAAAGTACTCACCATTAATTAAGAAATAGTTAATGTTTGTGCTGTGTCTCTTTCTGTTGTCAGTGTTCTGCCTGTGAATCTCCCCAGTGAATGATCACAGAGCACCCAAGACCACAGACACTTACAAATCAATGGTCTCATAAAAAAGTGTCCCATACAAAGAGTTTCACTGAATGTGAGTTCTAAACTCAGATAGAACTGCTGCAGGGCATAAATGTTTTCCAAATCAGGCTCTAAGTGGCTCCCCCAGGATGCATACAGCTGGGGGGCCATAACCACCAAAAAGGAAAAGCCACTTTTATCCCTTCCAAAGTCAGAGCCATAGCTCTGAGAGGGAATTCTCAAAGTGGTGCAGCATATTTTGTTAAAGAAAAGCATACTCCAATTAACTTTCCAGGGAAAATGGCTTTAAAAGTGGGAAGAAAATTGTGACAAAAGAGAGGAGAGTCAAGAGAAAATCTCATTTCTTGGGTGGAACTGAAGCTCAGTTTCATTTCCCTGTCTGTTTGAGGCCATGTTCAGCAGTATCGGTTTGCTGAAGCAAAGATGATCCTAGAGCCTCTATCCTGTATAGACATGTCAGTAGAAGGTGTCTTAAGGAAGAAAACAGATCTTTCCACTCACCATCCTGATTCATAGTCATGCCATAAAAATCAAATATTTGTTCCCTCACATTTTCTCTCTTTAAAATGTGAGTAACTTGCAAAGTTAAGAAATAGATAGCAATTATAAATATGGTCCAATATTAGACCAATTATATGTATTCTTTCTGCATAGCTGATTCCCCAGAAAAGCAGACATAGTTAGGTTGTGGATATTATATTAGCAGATACTAAAATAATAGGTTTTCTTTTCACTCTGAAAAAATGTTAATGCTGTCCATGACTGGGGTTAAGTCTTGTGAAAAACCACAGCATGATAGCATTACCATTTTCAGATGGTTGGTGTTCTTCATGAAATACCCACTGCCAACTCTTCCCATTGAACGCCTTTATGCTGCCAAGTTCCTCTATCTGTAAAACCTAATAAAATAATAGCAAGTTCACTGGCTTCAAATATAACAAAGTATTGTGCTGAGTGAAATAGTGCTAAATAAGTTACCAAAAAGCAGTAAGAGATTACTCCTTACCAGAAGTTAAAATAGAAAGGGGAACTTGTTCTGGCTGCTGTCATGAAAAGACTTGATGTCTACTGATGATTGTTTTCAATTTCCCAGGGAAAAGCATTACTGCCTTGGTAAGAGAAAAATAACTCTTTCTTGGCAAAGCTCTTCTGTTATGAAATTAGTCATACTATATCCTAATTGCCTTTTCTATCTCCAAAATCCATGATAACATGAAATACAGAATATATGTTTGGAAAAAAATTTCTCGGTTGGTCAAGTGTGTCAGCTGGAACTGCTCAACATTCCTACTGCCGCCTCTTAGGATCAAGACACTATGTAGCTTTAACCTTAATACAAGGTTTCCCTTTTTTGGATAAAACCAGTAAAGAAAAGGGAATAATCAAAAGTTGCAACTCTTTCAAACAAGACACAGAAGGAGGAACAATTTGAATGTGAGAAGCTGTGAAGCTACTACTGAGATGTACAACAAGGAAGAAGGCTTCAGTTCCTGCCTTTTCCCGTCATCATAAAATCCTGGAATGGTTTGGGTTCAGAAGGACCTTAAGGATCATCTTGTTCCAACCCCCCTGCCACAGGCAAGGACACCTTCCCCTAGACCAGGTTGCGCCAAGCTCCATCCAATCTGACCTTGAACATTTCCAAGGCTGAGGTATTCACAAGTTCTCTGAACATGTTCCAGTGTCTCACCACTTGCACCATAAAAAAATTCTTATGTATTCCTTATCAGAATCTGGCCAGTGTCATCTTCTGCTCAGGTATGTTGGCCTAAGTGACCCTGCCCTCCCCTTTCTCCACTTTGCAGCATTGTGCCCTCCTAGATTCTTCCTTACCTTTAGCTGGTTCTGCAGTTCTTTTCCTGAGTAAAAATTGCCTCTTTACACTCAGAAATTTAATAAAAAGAAATAGCCAAGAAGGGGAATTGGCTAAATTCTGCAGTGTCTTTTGCCCATCTATCCACCCCTAATCCCTGCAGTATCCTATAGTGTTCAGTATAAAAAATAACAGCATCTACTTTCTTGTCTCTTTTTGAACTGACCAATGATGGTGTCTTCTGACTATTTCCAATGAAGAAGATTGGGCCAGGCCCCAGGGTAGGCAGGACAGTGCACAAGCATCTAGAATCCACACTCAGCTAAAGCTTTGCCATACCCATTTTGGTATTTTATGTAACTCCATAGCTTTAAGTTATACAGTGATAGTTGCAGGTGTGTGTCAGAACACAGCCCCAAACAGCCAGCCAGGCTGGTACCACCCTGCAGTTCAGCTGAAGTTCAGAAAACGTAAGCCAAAAAGAGAAAGGAAGCATTACTCTAACCCAGCTGCTACAACAGCCCTTTCAGCAGACATTTTCAGCATTTTACGCACCAACAGTCAATGGTAAAAGAGAAATGGCCCTGAGCTCAGGGTCATATCTCCCTGCTGCTCTGTGGCTGCCATGGGCACTGAGCACTGCTTCCACTTGTTCTTATGCTCATCCAAGAAATGTTCAGGACTTTTCTAGCAGTCCCATCACTTAATACAGATCAGGCAGGGAGTACTCAAAATACCGTATGAGCCATCCCTGCCAAAAAAACAGATGTTCTCCCCTGCACATGTGGCACTGAATCCCATTTCAGCAGAACAGACTTGAATCTACATTCCTATTTCAAAATGTGCTGTGGTAAGAAAGAAATGAACACTATTGCCCAGTTCTCTTTAACTGTTACTGTTCTCTGTGAGAATCCTAGTGCTTTTCCAAGGCATCCTCCAGCTACATCTCTCCCTAAGAAAAACCTGCCTTCTGACCCCATGGAAGTCAAGGTGTAAGATAGCGCTGAGTTCTGTGAAAGTTTGAGCTTCCACATTTTTATGCACAGACCTCCAGGGAAGAGTCTAATACAGACCTCAACAGCACTTTCGGTATTGTAGTCCCACGCACTTGCAAAAGTCCCTTTTGTGGGGATTCACCTGTGGGGTGACTTCCCTGCTCCTCCAACCAAAAAAAACTCAAACCCCAAACATAACAAAAAAAAAAAAAACCACACCCCTCCCCCCACTCCTCACTAAACAGAACATACCAGAAAAGTTCTGAAATTCCAGCTAGGGTTTAAAAAAGTATATTCCTAAGGGATAACAGCACTCTCACATTTCTCTGCAGCTGGTGGAATCTAGGAGGAATTCTGAACTGGATACCCAAAATAGCAAGTTGACATCAGGGGACTCTGTGGGTTGAAATAGAACAAGCTTAAAATTCAAAACAGACCACCTGGATTTGATCCCAAAATTCAGATGGCAAAATTTCACCAGTCTTGGGTTAATCAGAGATGGCAAGTACAGAATTAAACAACAAACAAAAACCAACCAAGCGAAACTAAAAAAAAAAAAACACCACAACAAAACCCCAAAAAACAACACAAATAACAAATTTTTGTGTTTCTCAAGACGAGAATGCTTGCTTCTTCAACAGCAACAGAACAACAGGTTCAAAGCCAAAGCACACTCCGGCAAGTTAGATTTAATGAAAAGATATAGAATGCGTAAATGCATATATGTACTTTAAATCAACAATCTTATTAATAAAATAAGCATCTGACACCACTATAAAAAGTACCACTCCGCAACATTAATCAAGAGAAAAAAACATCAGTTTTCCAAGTATCCTGAGAAGACATGGGCTATACCTAAATGTATTTTACTGAATTACTACCCTGCTCGCACAAAACTGTGGTGTCAACTGATTAGAAACCATGTGATGCAATTAATGGTAAAAATAATAACTGGGATAAAATTCAGAGAAAATATTTGCACTTCAAAAAGTAATAAAAATCTCCTCTGTTATAATAAGAACAGCTCTAATGAGTTAGGGATGAAAATACAAAACATCAGAAAACATCATCTAGCAAAATCCCCTTGTGAAATGTAATTGAAGTCACCATATTTAAATATCAAAGAAAGAAAATGCATAATAAATCTTACTACACTGGGGATGCAAGTAATGAACTACATTCTTGGTATTATTCTGGAAAATGATCTTTAACTGCACTTGTGCAGCAGAAAGAAATCAATGGCAATTACACCTTTACATATCTCTAAGGGTATCTTTTTAAGATACTATTCGTCTCAACTTTAAGTTGCAGTAGGCAACAGCATATGGATGGACACATGCAATTACTGTTGTCAAGACAAGAATGGGGCAACTTGCAAGTTATGGCAGATAAAACATTACCTTCCCTCTCCCGACCGTTTTTTTCTTTAAGGAAACCTTTAAAGTGGACTGAAACATCTCATGTATACCTGTGTCTATAATTATCTATGATTTAGATCACAGAATTCAAATTAATTACCCAAGACATTTTTGTATGAGGCACAAAACAAGTCATGTAAAAATACACATTTTATTATGTACATTCAGAGGTTCAACTTAATTTAAATTGGTACAGTTTTTCCTTCTTCATTTCCATCATTTGCCTCAAGACGTTCTGCTGCTTCCAAATATTCTTCTTCAGTGACCTGCAGAAAGATACCAATTTTGTTATATTTTTAAAAATTGTTTCACTCTCCTTGATCCTGAAAATCCTCCCCTCATACTGTCACTGTAACAAGAAAGGACAACCTGCAAAGACTATTATCTTCTCCAAAATTAAACAACCTGAAGGACAAGAATATTCAAACTAAGTTTGAAGATGCCATGGGACAGGCTCAGAACACATCCTTGGCTAACAAGTTTTGGAAGACAAAGTACTTTTTCTGTCTCTTGCCAAACAAGTAAGTAAAATTTTTGATCTGAAGGCTCTAAAACAGCTGCAGTTTAGTTTTTCAAAGCCTTCCTATGTTTAAACGTGTATTGGTAGTGGTCATTTGGTTGTATGTGGCTTATAATATTTTATAATATTTATTAATAATAATTTTATAAGTTCCATTTACCTTACAATATTTTTAATTGTACAAATCGTATCAATCAAATAGTATATGGGGTTTTTTTAAATGGCACAATGCATTTTAATAACAGACCTCAGAAACAGTGCTATCATGTCCTCTGCTAGACAAGCAGTTAGATTTCTGATTTCCGTTCACCCGTGAATATTTCCATTCCTAAAGATATGTTCTTGAGTATACTACCTACCTCTAATCATTCAAATTGTCCTCTATCAGAGCACACCTTTGTATTTGGTAACCTGTATTTCACCACAAGTGAGACTTACCAGCCTCTTTGATCTTTCCAGCAGTTTGTGCCACACAGTGTGGTGAGCCTGTGTGAAATGTCATTAAATGATGTTATCAGAGGTAAAAAATATTCTCATCATAGAACAGATTCTGACAAATGTATAGAAATGATGGCACAAAACCATAATAATGCCCAGTTCAAATGCCACAACTTACAATTTTGGTGTCCAATTTGCCCATATTCACGTGGAGCACTTGAATAAATATGTACCCATCACATGCCCCATCCCCGGAAGTGTTCACGGCCAGGTTGGATGGAGCTCTGAGCAACCTGGTCCAATGGAAGGTGTCCCTGCCCATGGAAGGGGAATTGGAACTGGATGAACTTTAAGGTCCCTTCTAACAAAACCATTCTATGGGTCTATGATTCATCCACTCTGTGGAATCCTTGAGGGGTTAATTGGCAAAAATGGGAATTATGCTTAGGAAGGGAACACAGAGATGAGCTGAGGAACCCTTGAAAACTTCCCCAGCTAAGACAATAGTACACGTGCTAGACCACAAGGTCAAAATCATGTAAGTCAACAGGAATGGGAATAAAGACTCCTGCCTCCATCTTCAGTTCAGCAAAGCCTTTGTTTAAGACTCATTAGAGCTAGGACTTTTTTTTGTTGTTGCTACATTTTACTTTGGTGTCATTAAATTCTTTGAATGGTATATTTATCCTAAGTATACATACAAAGTTCTGCTCTTCTAAGCACTGTCAGTAACCTTGATGTCAGAAGACTGGCATGCACAACTGAGGCAAGCAGAATGAAATATCCACGCAGAAATAACACAACCGAAATAATATTTTCCATACTGAAAAATAGCATCATAGGCCCTCTGATGCAAACTTTTCTAGTTCTGACTGCATATCCACAACAGTTTCAGGAAAATGAACCCCAAACATCCAACACAGTCATCATTTCTTTCTACTGCTCCCAACTCTGAATTCCGTTTAGCTACCAACACAGCACCTAACAAAGACAGGAACATAGGCAAAATGTTCTAACTTAAAGAAGGAAAACTTGTGCAAAATGGATTACTTACCTTCAAATGGACTGGCAAGGACACACCCTGGAATCTCCTTATCAATTCAGACTGGTCAGTCTGAAGATTATGGGCTGCCGTTATCTCATACTGGAAACAGAAACTTGTCCTTGGAATATGAGGACCTTCACTAACATCTACAAAGTCACCAAACCTGGGGGGACAAAAAAACCCCCAGCCTAGACGTCAAATATATTTGGAGTGAAGTACAAGGAGATCAGGTTTTATTTTTGATTAGCAAATTCCAATCAACAGAAAGAAAATCCACATAAATCCCAAACCAAATCCAAACAAATCCCCAGCTCAACATTTTTAAGTTTCCTAAACCAAAAGTACAGGTCACACAATTTCCTTAAATGAACTTAGGAAATTTAAACTTCAAGGCTAGGAAAGGATCTTAGGTTTAAAAAATCCTTGATGCCATGTTGGCTCTAAAACTGGGATAACTGTCATTCACAGAAAAAGATTTGTCTCCAAGATCACCTATTTTCCACAGTACAGTGTTTGCAACCTGCACAGTTATTTCCCTTTCAGTTCTTGGAAATCTAAAAATCAATTAAGAAAAGAGAGACAGCGTAGTACAGCAAAGAAATACTCAGAACAAACCTCTCCCAGAAATCAATAGGTAAGCCCATTTTCCCCCTTATTGAGCAAACCAGAGTGGGAGGAAGGAAAGAATGACACAACATTGTTCTAAAATTTCAAGAACCATCACTGCAAAGACATCTGTTCCTTTACACAAATGTGGACTACAAAAACAATTGAGGAACTCTTTAGACATCTAGAAAACTGATTATCCTACAACAGCCTAAGATAGAGAGAAATTCTTTCAATTACATGAGATACAACACAAGCTTCCTGCCCCCAGACTAAGAACTCTGTATCTTACACTGTATCCTAGGATGCTGTTCTATTCTCATCACCACCACTACAAAGCAGTAACTTGCAAGTTAGGAAAATCTTAACAACTTTGAAAAAGAAAAATCCATTATACAATGCTAACACTTGTTTTCAAACAAGTATTTGATTTGTATTTTATTTAACCTGTCAAGCTCTAGAGATTCATTTAGTTTTCATGTAAAAGCACTGAAAGCAGTAAGACTTCTCTGGCATTTATTGCCCTTAACATAACAAGAAGTAGAAATGTAGTATCACAAAGTATCACAAAATAATGGTTGCATTAAAAAAAACCAAGCAAGCAAACCACCCCAAGTATCTTAAGACAGACCACAGACAGTAATGAATACAAGTGATCTTTACATTTAAAGCCTTCACAAGTAACTTGCTCTTCTCACTTGCAGAGAGTACTTGCAATATAGTCAAATGTTTCAGTGAATCATTACAGAATGGGAGTTCAGTTTTGCTTACCTATGTAACGTTACAATTCCTTCCATATTCTGAGAAGCTTTTCTTTCTATCATCTCCATTTTGTATCTGGACAAGAAAAAAAATTATTTAAAAAATCCTCACCTTTAACACCTGGTTCTTATAAGAACAGTTCAGAAATTAATTTAATTCATTTAAAATTCCTAAAAATCACACTTGTGTTTGTGTGAGTTTTGAGACTGGTTTAAATTCCTAATGACAACACATATTGACATGCTTCATTAACAGAGATGTTAGTTAACCTCAGTTTGTGGAAAAATTACAGAGATTATACTGAGCACTACTGAAAGGCACTTTAAAAATAATGCAATCATCAGGCACAGTCAACACGGGATCCTGCGACAGGATGTTTGGGAATGGTTCAATGCTGCGCCGGGAGGTGGTTCAGTCTGGACACCAGGAAGCATTTCCTTAGGAGACGGTGCTCAGACACTGAACGGGCTTTTTGGAGAGGTGGTTGATGCCCCAAGCCTATCACTGATTAAGAGGCATCTGGGCAATGCCTTTAAAAACTTGCTGTAACTTGTCAGCCCCACATCAGTCAGGCAGCTGAACTAGGTGGTTGTTGTAGGTCCCTTCCTACTGAAACATCGATTCCAGTCTGTTCTGTGCATATGTTATAGGAGGGCCATGCTCCCACAGCAGTTTTATTCAGAAAGATACACTGAACCTACTACTACAAATGAGAGTTTTTCAAGTCACCTCTAAGACTGGAAGACACCATCAGACCACCTAAACTGATATTATGCAATGTGTAGCCCTATTATGTATGTGGTCACCTACAATACAGCAAAGTGTTCTCTGTGCTTTCTATACACAATGTCTAAAGGTACCATCAAAAGTCAGCTCCCACCTGCTGTCAATGCAGCCAGCAAAGTGGAGATGATGATCCATATGTCACATTAAAATCACCTTCAGCATTAAGCTAAAAAACTTGCTATTTTGCAACTTGAGCTTCATCGTAGTTTAATTTTGGTTCACAAAATGATAAATTATTTATCATTTTCCCCCTACATCTCTCCAACTGCCAAAAAGCTGTGGACCAGAAAACTTTTTCCCAAAACATAGCTGAGGTATTTTTTTCGGCAAAGAAGACAGGAGGTTTGGACAAACCTTTTTTATAGCACAGACCAAAGTATTTTACCCATTTTTCCCCTGCAGAGTTCAAAAACTGCCTTTCATCAAATCTTCATTTGAAGATACCAGGACATGAAAAAATGTACATTTCTTTAAATATGGAATCCTTTCAGAAAAGGCTGAGACTAACTACCATGCCAAGGCTAACCAGCAGAGTTTCAATTTAATAGTAGTGGAATCTTGAAGCTCACTGGTGAACAAGAGAAGTCTTAGTCTTGCAGTTTGTCACAAAACTATATCCGGTAGAGGTGCCTGGTGATAGCCTCTGGAGAGAATAGTAAGAACTAAGTAAGTTGGTGTGAGTAAGTTGGTGGAAAGAGAATGGAGGCTCATTCAGAGCAGTGGGAGAGGTACCTTCTTACTTCACCTGTCACATCTTATTTTAGATTTATAAAACCAAACAGAGATTTTGACCTGATTTCTAATTGCCTCTTTTAAAGACAGGCAAATTCAGACACTCACATGTTGTGCTGAAACATTTCACGTGCTACTTTTGCTTCAACATGCAGTGTTTCAAAGGGCAGGTCTTGATGGATTAGCTTTTTGGCATCCCTTGTAAGAGAACAGAAGTTGTCCTAAAAAAAAAGGACATAAAAACTGTAACCACCTTTTCACAGCTGTAGAGAACAGATAAAGCACATCAAATACTAAATATTAGTCAAAACAAAAAGATCATTTACTATAAACCCTAAATATAGCAATTTTACTGTAGGACTGTCTTACTATTATCATAAGAGTGCCACAGATCATCACTGTTTTAATGGACAGATTCAATGCCCAGTCAAATCAATAGGCATTTTTCCATCGGAAACAATATATATTAATTA
This sequence comes from Gymnorhina tibicen, assembly GCA_013399875.1. Taxonomy (NCBI): domain Eukaryota; kingdom Metazoa; phylum Chordata; class Aves; order Passeriformes; family Artamidae; genus Gymnorhina; species Gymnorhina tibicen. The sequence continues at coordinate 36,751 of VXAZ01002916.1, read as the reverse complement.
AACTGACCAGGTTTTCCCGACATGGTACTACATACACAGTCTTGCTACTGTTAAATAGTCATCTATGTATCTTGTTTCCCAGAGTGGTGTCTTCACTTACAAATAAGTTCTACTGTGATAGATCAAAGCGAAAAAAGGGTACTGCATATTTAATAAATAAAAATTGGTCACCTTGGACCAGAATCTGAAGTTCTACATAACTCAGATTTACTAGTAAATAAGAAATTGTTATAGGTGAAATTACATTCAATATGTTGTTTAGAAAACATTTCTAAATAAATTACTTCAGCTACAAGATCACATTGAAGAAAAATTCTGCATTGTACCAATATTGCTGTGCTAGTCATACCACCTCTGCTGGTTTTTGGGCACAAGAATAAGAATGGGCACCAGATGGGTAAAACATCTGTCATCACAAACGGTTCTGAGATTTAGAGTATTCAGATTATTAGATTTACTGTAGAGCATGGAATATAAGCAAACTATTAAGGAGAGTTGCAACTGAATGTGCTTACAGGTTTTATTCAACAACAAACTGATTCTGCTGTAAACCACCAAAAAATGTGCGCCTGATACACACTTCCATTTTCAGAGGCTCTACTCACACAAAGACTGTGGCTGGATCTACATTACCAGACAAGAGCAGCTGAGGAGGAGCAGATCTGTACTGTAACAAAGATGGCACTGAGGTCCCAACAGGCCCATCAACTGTTTCTGAAATTGTACTTCAGACTAGAATTTTCTCTAGCCCCACAGACCTAAAGCCTGTAAGCATGTGGAAGACAGCTCAAGGTTTAGTTTCATCTGAAAGGAACTCTGAGGGCACCCTGCCGTAGAACCAGTGTGTGGTAAATGCAGAGATCAGCTCCCAAAGAGTACTCCTGATGTGTACTAACAAAAAGGGAAAAAAAGCTCTGTCCCTTCTCCCCTCTTAAAAAAGAACTGGACAAGGACACAAGCTACACAAGTTTTTGGGCTTACGTTTGAAAAGTGCTTACCTTTGTTGGTTTCCAGTCATACAGTTTATTGTCCAAAACAACATCATAACAGAAAGCTCCAGAGATCACTGCAATTCCAATCCAAAGAGAAAAATATTCATGTTTGTAACAAGGTATACTTCACAGTCATATTATATTCTTACACCAAAATGAATGAGAAGGAAAAACAGAATTATCTTTAGAAATTCATCATAAAACAAAAGTTTTCAGCTCTGATTACACTATAGAATGGCAGATAGAACTTGTATTGCTTTAATTTCATTTCACTGAATGAGAAAATAATTTGAAAGGAGTTTTAATGCAATGTCAGTATAATAGAATCCCAGCAAAGAGAGGAAAAAATACACTGCTTCACAAAACTGCATCTAACACTGCAGAAAAAAACCAAAACCACTCACTTCAAAAATACTTCACAGTTTTTTCATTGTATGCTTCATACAACAAATGTGAACTATTAAATTATAAAAAGGAATTTATTGCATAGAGAAATAAGACAATATTAGAGCTGAAGTAAAATGTTTATCCATGACACAAGCATGGCACAAACTTCTGGTAAAAGCAACACGAATTTCTCTGATAGTTGTTAGAACACTCTTTTGTGTATGTTCAGTTATGGCCATTTAGAAATCAAATCTATGAGCCCAGTAAGCTCACACTATTTCTATACATACAATATAGTGATAGAGCTGAGTATATCCAAGATTACTCCAAATTCTGGTAGAACTGATTTACCTGTACTTATCAATCATAACAAATGCTGAAATTGCTAAAAAGAGAAGCAGTTACAGCACTCCACATGACCAGCAGCTAACCTTCTCATATATTAAATGCATAATTATGCAGGCTTTGTTATTGAAACAACCTCCTCTCTTGTGCATTGTCTCACTTTTCTAAATCTTAAATCAGATCACAGATGAGCAGAAGTTGTTACTAAGCTTGTTTGTATCTCAATAATCTTCCAGTTTGGTGTAGACATTGTCACATTTAGTAACTCAAGTGCTGGACAAGGCTATGCAGTTTTTAGAGCAAATTCCACAGAAACATGTCACATCACATCTAGAAACCTTGCTCATGTCACCACAATACAGAGGTTTAGTTACTAATTTCAGCTATGAAATCCTAAGTGGTCTGAAACCCAGCAGCCACACGGACCAATTTTCTGAACGTTGATAACAAAATTGTTTTTAGTGTGGTTATTATAAATTAAAGGCAACTACAATAACATGTAATACACATATCAATGCTAAGTGCCATCAGTCACTGGAAAAGGAGGCTCTAATTTTTTTCTAAGTTTGGTTATTAAACACTCACTTAAGAAGCAGCAAAAGACAATCAATACAAAACACTTTTATCACCTGGCACTTCTGGAGCTTTAACTAGGTTGACTGAGTATTCATCCTTGAACGCTCGCTTTAGCACACATGCCATGATCATGGCACAGGAACGCCAATACGCCTGCAAAGAAAATTTCAGAACATGGATTTATTGCCTAGAAGCTAATTAGTCCAAAAAAACCCCCCAAAATTAACTGGATGATGCAGAAACCTAGCTGCCAACCCAAGCATTCCACCCCTGGAAGTGTTCAAGGACAGGCTGGACAGGGCTATTAGCAACCTCGTCTAGTGGAAGGTGTCCCTGCCCATGGCAGGGGGTGAAACTGGATGAGCTTTTAATGTCCCTTCCAACCCAAGCTTTTCCATGATTCTATGATTACTGTCTTTAGTATTTAAACTTCTATTCAGAGATGATTCTCCAAACAGAATCAAATAAAAAAATCAAAACTGCACTTAGAATGCAAGCCAGATGTAACCCTGGAGATATTTAAATGTGAAATCATAGAATAATGCAACAATTGAAAGAAATGCCAACAATTCACCTAGCCGACATGCTGGTCCAGCTAATGACAGCCATGATGCACCATTAAAAAGACTTTAAAAATGTCTGAACTTTAATGACAACAAAGCTCAAGAAAGCAGACAGGCATGGAACTGAAAGGTGCACACAGAATCAAGTGCTCATAATCAGGGCCACCTGCAATGAGGCAAGGTGCAGAGAACCAGTGTCACCTACAATGGAATAAGATAATAACTTACCTTGTTTACTTCCTCTGGATCTTCATCTTTGAAGGTAAGAAACTGAATTTCACATGATTTGGTCAAAGGTCTATACATGTCCCAGATTTCGCCATCCACAAGAGCCAGAACAGATTTCTTGCAATGCCATTCACTTAAATCTAAAGAAGATAAAAAAATCCCTAAAGTATTAGATAGTTATTAACCATATTTCTCAGGATCAGCAGATCAGACTGCTGCATTTGTAACAACAAACTGCAAGTTTCATATTTGTAAATGACTTGGAAGGATGAACTGTGAAAAAAGCCTCCAAAAATTAACTGTTTCCACTTCAATTGGCAGCACAGCATTCACCATGAGGGGCTAGTTCAGGAGTCCATCCACTTACGCATGGCACAGTTGTACGGCGTAGAAAGAGCCTTGTTCATGACAAACACACTGCCAGGGTGAGACTTCCCAGTGTATTTCACTTCGATTTTCTCAATCCGTGGGTGAAGAGACAATTGTCTCTCCTTCTCTTTGGTGAAGAGCTTGTTACGCATCTGAACCACCTCATCAGGTGTCAGCTGAGAGAAAGCTGGTGTGGAGATGTACCCTGGTGACAGGAGAGATACTGAGTAAGCAATAATCCTGGAATAAGCAATCCTGGGGTGGGTCCAGCAGAGTATCCCTCTTATGAGGAAAGACTGAGGGAGCTGGGCCTGTTCATCCTCAAGAGGAGATGACTGAGAGGGGACATCATGCATATCTGTCAGTGTCTGGAGGAAGGAGTCAGAGTACGAACCAGGCTCTGCTCAGTGCTGCCCAGCAACAGGACAAGGGGTAATGGGCAGAAAAAGATGGGCAGGAAGTTCCACGTGAACATGAGGAAGAACTTCTTTACTGTGCAGTGACAGAGCACTGGAACAGATTGCCCAGAGAGGGTGTGAAGTCTCCCTCACTGGAGATATTTCAGAACCATCTGGATGCAATCCTGTCCCATGTGCTCTGGGACGATCCTACTTGAGCAGAGAGGTTGGACCAGATGACCCACTGTGGTCTCTTCCAACCTCAACCATTCTGTGACGCGTTCTGAGTTTTCAAAGCCTTTTTATAAGGTGTTGGTTTCTACAACACTGCTGATCACCCACCTGTCTGTCTCAATATATACAAAGTAGCACTTCTGACACTGCATTGCCTGCACGAAGTGACAACAGGAGACTCTGAGGCAACAAAAGGGGTCAAAAAGATGGTGAGGGGTCTCGAGCATCTCTCTTGTGAGGAGAGACCGCGGGAGCTGGGCCTGTTTAGTTTGGAGACAACTGAGAGAGATCTCATTAATGTATATAAATATCTCAAAGCGGGGGGCCAAGAGGTTGGTGCCAGACTCTTTTCAGTGGTGACCAGCAACAGGATGAGAAATGAGGGCCATAAAATAAAACACAAGAAGTTTCGCTTCAGCATGAGGAAGAACTTCTTTCCATGGAGAGGGGCAGAGCACTGGAATAAGCTGCCCTGGGAGGGTGTGGAGTCTCCCTCCCTGGAGACATTCCAAATCCACCTGGACACGTTCCTATGTCACCTGCTGGTGGTGACCCTGCCCTGGCAGGGGGATTGGACTGGATGACCTGCAGAAGTCCCTTCCAACCCCAACTACTCTGTGGTTCTATGCAAAGGTTAATGTCGCTCCCTGACTGCAGAAGCCCTTCCCTCAGACAGGCCAACTCCCCTGCGGCCTAATAAGGGCACCGCAGCCCCTGAAGGCACCGCCGCAGTACGAGCCCGAGCTCGGCCCGGCCCCACACACACGGCTCCCGGCTCCCGGCTCCCTCCCGCAGTCCCGGCTCCCTCCAGCTCCCTCCCGCACTCACGGCTTCCGGCCCGCAGCCCGCGAGCGGCCCATGGGCCCGCCATGCTCCCACCGCCAGGGTGCCGCCTCCCCAGCCCCGCCGGAAACACCGGCAACGGCCGCGCGGTTCCGCCGCCGCTCCGCGCGCCGCCGCCGGGCGGCAGGAGCCGCCTGGGCTTTGGCTGTCACTGCTCCCTTCAGTAGTCCCGGCACAACTCAGAGCCACAGAATGTATTCTGCGTTGGAAGGGACCCGTAACGATCATCGGAGGATCCCATCCTGGTGGGTGAGAGGCTGTATATGGCCCGGCCGTGTGCACTGGGAGCCCAGAAACCCACCGTGTGCTGGGCTGCATCCAAAGCCCTGTGGGCAGCAGGGCAGGGAGGGGATTCTGCCCCTCTGCCCCGCTCTGCTGAGACCCCACCTGCAGTGCTGCATCCAGCTCTGGGGTCCCAGCACAGGAAGGACATGAACCTGTTGGAGCCAGTCCAGAAGTGGCCACCAAGATGATCAGAGGGATGGAGCACCTCTGCAGTGAGGAAAGGCTGAGAGAATGGGTGCTGTTCAGCTTGGAAAAGAGAAAGCTTTGGGCGCCCTAATTGCGGCCTTCCAGCACCTGAAAAAAACTTACAGAAAAGAGAAGCAAGACTATTTACCAGAGCTTGTACTGACAGAACAAGCTAAAATGGCCTCAATTGAAAGAGGGTAGATTTAGATTAGATATAAGGAATAATGGCTTCCCTGTGAGGGTGGGGAGGCCCTGGTACAGGTTGCCCAGAGAAGCTGTGGCTGTCTCATCCCTGGAAGTGTTCCAAGCCAGATTGGATGGGGCTTGGAGCAACCTGGTCTAGTGGAAGGTGTCCCTGTCCATAGCAAGGGGTTGAAACGAGATGATCTCTAAGGTCCCTTCCAACACAAACCATTCTGTGAATCTATGACTATGACTGCAGTCCAGCTCCTGACCCTGCACAGGACAACCCCTGAGACAGAGGTTGTGGAATCACACCATGTTTGCCCAGAGAAATTGTGGAGTCTCCCTCACTGGACATATTCTACAACCATCTGGACACAATCCTGTGCCACGTGCTCTGGGATGACCCTGCTTGAGCAGAGAGGTTGGACCAGGTAGTCCCTTCCAACCTGACCCACTCTGTGATTCTGTGATTCTGAGAGCATTGTCCAAACACTGTGTGAGCTCTGGCAGTCTTGCTTCTGTGACCAGTGCCCCGGGGAATAGTTCCGTGCATTACTCTGGATGGGAACATCATCCCAAAATGTTGTACCTCTACCACTCGCTGCCTGCTCCCCTTCACTAACATTTCCCACCCGCACTGGGTTTGCATGGCTAGGCTTTGGGAAGCGGGGAAGGGGGGCTACAGGGGAGCACCCCTATATTTTTATGTGAGAAGCTGCCAGAAGCTTTCTCAGTGTCCAACGGAGCCAATGCCAGCTGCATCTGAGGCAGACCCACTGCTGGCCAAGGCCAAGCCAAGTGGTAGTGCTCAGGGATAACAGATTTAAGAGGGGAAAAAAGTTACTCTTCAGCAGCAATTGTACGCAGATAAGGAAGGAGTGAGAATGTGTGAGAGGAACAGCCCTGCAGACACCAAGGTCAGTGCAGATGGAGAGGGAGAAGGTGCTCCATGCGCCAGAGCAGAAGTTCCCCTGCCCACACTGGAAAAGTGTGAGTCCTCCTCATGAGGAGCAAGCAGCAGCGGAGACAATGTGTGACAAACTGACTGCAGCCCTCATTCCCCATCTTCCTGTGCCACTGAGTGGGGGGAGGAGGTAGAGAAATCACAAGTGAAGTTGAACCCAGGAAGAAGGAAGAGATGGGGCAAGACTTGTTTTTATTTCTCACTACCCTACTCTGATTTGTCAATAAATTAAATGAACTTTCCTCAGTTTAGTCGGGTTTGCCTGTGATGTTAATTTGTGAGTGATCTCTCAACCTGTGAGCCTTTCACTATATTTTCCCTGTCCAGTTGAGGAGGAGAGTGATAGAGTGGTTTTGGGGAGCACTTGGTGTCCAGCCAAGGCCAACCCCTCACACCTCCCAACTGTCCATCCTCCCCAAAAGATTGAACCCAAGCAGAAACTAGCTGCTGCCCATGTAGGAAAACCATGGTTCGCATTAAAACTTAATAAATTTGTGAAATAAATCAAAAGTTCATTTTGATGCTTTACAATTTAGCTGATGATGGTCTTCATCGCAATCCTCAGTTGGCAACGGTATAGCAGTGGCCATAATGAAGCCAATGTAAGACAGTTACACTGAAATAGTGCCATTAAAAGCTAAAGCATATAATTAAACTCAGCATCAAAAAAATAAAAGGCATGGAATTTTGCACTGTGGAAACAGATCTGTGGAGCAGTGGGACAGCTGGGTCCCCTTGGTGTGGTACCTGGCACTGACTTCCCTGTTCACCTGGGCTCTTGTCCAGAAAACCAGGGCTGTGAGTATGGTAGCTATTTGTGCTCTTCATTATTTCATAAGTTAAGAATTTCAGCAAGTCAATCATCCTGCTTCCTCATTTTTAAAATGAGTTATATACAAGTTACTTGGAAAAATGCTGCTAATATTTGCGTACAGCTCAACTACACCATTTCTCCTATGAACTCAAGGAATCATATGCAGTCAGGGATCACATGACAATTATTTTCGTTTAAATGGTTGAAAAAACATAAGCAAAACAAGGTTACTAGTGTAGTGTATAAAAACAAAACTTTTATTCTGTAAGTAGATAAATGCAGAATGTTCAGAGAATGACAGACAGAAACAAACCCTGTTCAGTCACTCTGAGGGAGTATTGAACGACAGGAGTAAAATCCTCTTTAATACTGCACACTTTATTATACCTATCTGTTTTAAACTGGCCCTTCCTAATCTCTAAACCTTCTTTTGTACAAGTATTTGCAACTTTTTATTCAGCTGAATCTTCAGAAAAAGTGATGGTAGGATATCTGCTCCCTCCTTTTACTTGTTTGGTGTGGCTCTGGAAGCACAACGTAGATTAAAAAAAAATCTGGGATTTGTAACACACTGAAGACTACTGGAGGAGCAAGGTCATCTGCCCTTTGGTAACCCTTGGCCAACAGAATGATGGTGCAAAGCTGTACCCCCCAGAGAAAATCAAAATACATCCAAAGGTGCTGGAAATTCTATCCAGGGTTCATTGAGCGCAGCTTTGTAGAGAAGGACTTGGGGGTGATGGCTGATGAAAAACTGAACATGAGCTGGCAGTGAGTGCTCATAGCCCAGAAAGCCAACTGTGTCCTGGGCTGCATCCAAAGGAGCGTGGGCAGCCCAGTTATTGATCCCTCAATGTCCAAAGAAAAATGCCTTCCAACTGACAAGTACTCTGGAAAGGGTTTGACTGAAGTCCAGTGGCTTTTGACATGTCACAACACTGAGCACATTTGTGGTTCAGAGAAGAGATGGGTCACAGAACTGTCCAAGAATAATTACAACCTACCAGTCTTCATAAAGCCCTTTAACTTTCAGGAAAACCATGTCTATTATTTTATAATGTCAGAAAATACGAGGTTGCCCTCTGAAGCAATAGAAACCCTGTAATTGCTCTTATGCCATGGTATGTGACCCAACAGGAGTGTGTAAGCAACAAACTGTGACCATTTATCACCCTCATGGTCCCAAAGCCAGCTCTGAGCTCACTTAAAGATTGCTTCAAAAGTAAAACTGGCTTAAAAATTCCTGCGCCTCCCTTTGCCATTCTTGGCTGTTTCTCAGTGCTCATCCTCTAGGTAAACAACCATAGCAGCATTGTACAAGGCACTGAACACAAGGTCACTGAAGTGATACAAATTACAGGATCAGTACTGCTGAAAGATAGTGTTTTATTCACATGATTCACATTATTTCTTATACTAATTTCCATGCACAAGCAAAGTGAGAGCAGTAATAGATGGCCAGATGCAGCAACAGCCTCGTAAGGCAACATGCAGTGTAAATACATCATGAGATGTATTCATCATAACACCATAGAATTATAAAATCATGGAATCATTAAAGTTAGGAAAGTCCTCCAAGATCATCCAGTCCAAACTTTAACTGAATACCACCACATCCACTAAACCATATCACAAAGTACCACGTGCTCATGTTCTGAACACCTCCACCACTTCCCTGTGCAGCCTGTTCCAATGCTTTACAACCCTTTCTGTGAAGAAATTTTTTCTAATATCCAACTTGAACCTCCCCTGGCACAACTTGAGACCATTTGCTCCTGTCCTATCACTTGTTACTTGGGATTAGAGACCAATCTGGCTACACTCTCCTGTCAGGTAGTTGTAGAGAACGATAAGATCTCCCCTGAGCCTTCTTTTCTCCAGGCCAAACAACTCCAGCTCCCTCAGCCGCCCCTCATCAGACTTGTGCTCCAGACCCTTCCCCAGCTTCATTGCCTTTCTCTGGACACACTCCAGCACCTCAATGTCTTTCCTGAATTAAGGGGTCCAAAACTGAACACAAGATTCGAGGTGTGGCGTCACCAGTGCTGAATGCAGGGGACGGTCACTGCCCTGATCCTGCTGGCCACACTATTTCTGGCACAAGTCAGGTGCCATTGGCCTTCTTGGCTACCTGGGCATGTAGTGGCTCATGTTCACCTGCTGTAACCAGCACTCCCAGGTCCTTTTCCACCTTTCCAGCCACTCTGCCCCAGCCTGTAGCACTGCAGGGGGTTGTTATGACCTAAGGGCAGGACCGAGTAATTTGCATTGTTGAACCTCAGACTACTGGCCTCAGCCCACTGATTTAGCCTGTCCTGATCCCTCTGCAGAGCCTTCCTACCCTCCAGCAGATCGATATTCCCACCCAGCTTGGTGTTATTTGCAACTGACTTGGGATGCATTTGATCCCCTCATCCAGATCATTACAAAGATATGAAACAGGATTGCCCCCAGTATTGAGCCCTGGAGACACCACTTGTGACCAGTTGCCAACTGGATTTAACACCACTCACCAGAACTCTCTGGGCTCTGCCATCCAGACATGTTTTTACCTAGTGAGCAGTAAAGCATTATAAACACTGTGGGAAAATAATTCTGAATTCTCCACCAGCAGCATTGTGGCTAATGCATTGTCCACTGTTGCTTAGGTTGAATTGTGTCCCACAATGCCCTCCTATATGATGGATCTTTTTTAGCAATGTACCTTTGATTGCTACTGAGCTGCCTACTCAGTGGCAGTAATCTTGCAAGTTCAGTTGAAAAAAAAAAAAGCAAAAGGCATTGATTCTGTACTTTGCAAGTCAAAGATAAAATCATACAAGACATTCCAGAAAATGAAGGTGGGGTGTAGGGGGTTTCACTGAAAAAAGCTACTGAGAACAAGTAATTTGTATTGCTCTTTGCTTGTTCTGCCCTCACATTTTGTAGCCTTCTTTGTTCAAGTTTGGCAGACCCATTAGATATTAAATATTTTAACAGTCTAGTAGAGATACAATGTTCTATCACAGCACTCTAGTCCACTGCATTACAACCAGGCAACTAATCCATGCCATGCTCTGTCTATAAACAGCCATCAGTGACAGCTGGGAGAAAAAAAAACATATCTGAAAATGGTTTTTTGCTTCTTTTCTCAACACTACACTTGCTCAAAGTTTTTCGTTTCAAAGTACAAAACAAGCAGATAATCTGTCAGATAAATCAGAATTTTTACCCCAGATGTGAGTTAAAACAATGCCACAGAAGTCAAAAGGAGACAAGGCCTTCTACAACTGGGGAGTGGACAGCCATGAAAGCAATACCCCTGGATATTGTAAAAAAACCAGGTGTGGTGATAACTAAAATTGCAAAAGAAAAAAAAGTATCCCTTAAATTGGAAATATCAGCCTGTCTACACACTTACACATGGTCGCTGATTATTCTTTACACTAAAAGGCAAGGCTTTCAAGCTGATAGATTCAATCTACTGCAGGCTGGCTGTCAAAGCAGCACAAAAAATACATAGCACATCAACCAATGGGTTTTAGAAAAAAGATTTGTGACAGGGATTATAAAATATGCATATTGGAACTTAAACTAAATTAAATGGAATCTCTTTTAGCAGTTTTATGAAATAGTTTTCCATCAACTTGTCCCATAGCTGTGCCTGTAATCACATCAGAATGGTCACTTTACAACTGTGTGCTCTTGTATTCAGCACTTATTAGAGCAAATATATGTGACAACAATTTAGTGTGCTTAGAAAAAAGATGTGTACAGAGATTTAATGCACAGGCTATGACACAAAATCTCAAATGGCCTCTCTGACCACCTCAAACATAACATTTCTCTTTTTAGAAGTATGAAAAAATCTGTTTCTTCTTCTTTAAATATGGAAAAATATTCAAAGGTGTCTTCTTGATCAAAGCCTGAACCGTGTAAATTCCAATAACAGTAAGCTCTCAACTGTCCATATAAAGAATGATATAGGCATGCTTATGCACAGGAATGCTTTTTTCCTGTGTCTTTTATTTTCTCCCTTGGTGGCTCCATATTCTACATCTTCCCCTCTGCTATTCTTTATCATTATCAAGCACAGTTATCAGCAAACTTGTTAGGTTATCTTCTATTATAGATGAACCAAGAGACACTAAAACGTTTAAAGAGCAACCATGGTAGGAAAGCACAGGAAGAAAAAGGAAAAAGTAGCGCAGAACTGTAATCTTTTATGCTTTCACTAGCGTTTCACTCTGCAAACTCTGTAAACACGAGAATAGCCACTCCCAGATCATCACACATCCATACCTGCTTATCAACAGGATAAAAAATACGTGCTTTCTTACATGGAATGAGGGTTGCATTACTTAATCTTCTTAACTTCAATGAGTAAACTTGAGATATGCCTGAATGTGACATACTAGGGAAACATTGTCTTTCATTAAATGTTTTTCTAAAGTTATTTTTAATGGCAGTGCAAGGATGAACATTCATTACCTCTCCCGCAACTATCTTCTAGTTTGGCATGTGTAAACCATAACAGAGAAGGGATTACATAGAAATCAGCACTCTTCAAGGTGCTAGTTAAGCAGCCAGTTCTCTTCATGTACTGCACTGCCACTACTTTTGCCCCTATTCTATGCAGGTTTTTAAGAAGAGGAATCACAGTCATCTTCCTTGCTAATCTATCTGTCATAGGTGCTTGAGTATCTATGTTGCAACACCTTTGCCACCAAATTTAGCAGTTCTAATTTGTTATACTGGGTTTTTTTGTTGTTATTTTGCATCAAAGCTATTCTAGAAATCATCATGCAAATTGTAGAACAATAAATCTAGAGAGATTTTGTTCTTCCTGCAAAATAAAACATATTTTGAGTGGAGAAATCATCAAAAGGAGGATTTTCTTAATATAGCTTAATTTCTTTTTGTTCATTTTTAGCGTCCTATAGCATGGAAAGATAAAGTGTTTTCCAGGTGAAGAGTCAGAGGCTTATGGTGTTTCACAGAATTTTTACAAACTATTTTTCGAAGCAGTTTTTTCTGTTAGGTGAGGAGAACAAAACTCTTTGACAGTGTGTCAGGGACTGAAATGGTTCATGCCTCAAACATTGTTATGAGCAAGTTTTGCCCATTATAGCAAAAACTGGATAAAGAAGCTACAACCACAGAAGCCCACCTCTCCTTGAAGATGTCTGACTGGAACTTCGGACTGTGAGTTAAGCCGCCTAGGTAAGATAAAAGCGACACTATTGTTCAATCATCTCAGGTCTAGGGAGAAACAAACAAGGCTGAGGGAAAGGAATGCATCCACAAGAGAATCATCCCTGGCTAGGTTTGGGGTGGGGGAGACCACAGACCTCAGAGGCCAGGTTTACACAGACTCCCCCTCAACCGAGGCGGGAGGAGGAGGTTTTGGATGTGTGGTATAACCTCTGGTCAGTGAACACCCATCCTCCCTTACACAACCGGCTCAGCTGTGGAACCCCCAACCCTAGGGAGGCCACATCCACAGAACATTCACATGGAAGGCAGCTGAGAGGGAGTCATAATCCATCAAAGACCCCCCAAAGCGCTCCCCAGAAGCCTTGCATCACAGGACTGCATGCAATGCAAAATGATGCAACAGATCCAGAGTCTGCTGTGAGAGACTGCCCCTGCTCCAGGGAAGGTACCTGGGCATTCCCACCTGGCCTGGCCTGAACATATATTAATCCACGGATTCTATGCTTTTCAGGGGAGACCTTCACCACCAAGAAGACCAGCTAGAGAGGATCAACAAAACATCACTGGGATCCACAGACTGGTGATATTTTCTTTAATCTGTCTCTGTCACTCTTTCTGTCCCCCCACCTTTTTGATATTTATTTCTTTCTCTCCCTCTCTCTCTCTCTCTCATATTTACAATCAAATAAAACCCATACTATTGACTTTGGCGTATGGTCTCATTTGCACCTTAATTTGGGCAGAGGCATTTCTAAGAACTTTAAAAATTGGACTATAACACAGTGATGGTGCAGTAATAAAAGAGGTAAACTCCTATTATTAGAACAGATTATCATCGGCACTTCACATTTGCAATAGAAAGTTTCATTAAAAGGAGGAAGAATTCCATTGCAATGTAAGAATGTAGATTTATCTAAAATATTGTCTAATAAAATGAGGGCAGTCTATTACTTCCTGAGATTGTTACAAAACATTTAAATCTTGAAATCATGCTGCAATTCCACTTCATTCTTCTTTTCTGTACAAAGAACTTGACTAGAACAGCTATCACAAAATAAGATAGCTATTCTTGACTGGCATTTTGTCTGCAGATGTTAATTATAGACTATTTTTAGTATTCTAAAAAGGAGTGTCTATTGAGTTCTCCAAGTTCTCCAAGAATAACTGTTAAACTGAGTATCTCAAACAAATTCTTCCATGTTGGGCTCTATGTGTTATTTAAGGAAAACATTTCTACTACCTTCAGCTTTAAATGATTAAAAATATGGATAGCAGTTTTGTGCTCTTCTAACAAAGTAGTTAACAGTATTTTTAAGAATACCGTTGTTGAGCAAAGTACATAGAGAAAAAGTGTATATATTATATGAACTATATGCATTACAACCACTTTTCCAATAATTCTGTAAATGCCTTCAAAATACTGACATTTAATTGCTGGTGTTTCCTGGAGTTGTATAAAGCAAGCAGAGAAATCATGATCTAGTCATTGCTGAAATAAAAGAAGGGAATGGAAAGAAAATATGAATCATACTAGAAAAAGTCAGAGAAATGTGGGGGAAACAATCCTGTGCACTAGGAATTTGCTTCACTTGGAAGAGAAATGAAACAATCAGCAGACAAAAGGAACTTTACTCTGACTTCATGCTTGTATGAAACCTTTTCATTTAAATGCATTTACTATAGTATAAGAGCTGTGTTTATCAATCACAGAATCACAGAAAGGTTTAGGCTGGAAGGGACATTAAAGTCTATCTCATTCCACCCCCTGCCATGGGCAGGGACACCTTTCACTAGACCAGGTTGCTCAGAGCCCTATGCAACCTGGCCTTGAACATCCTTCCAGGGATGAGGCAGCCACAGCTGCTCTGGGCAACCTGTGTCATCACGCTCACTGTAAAGAATTTCTTCCATATGTGTAACCTAAATTTTCCCTCTTTCAGTTTGAACCCATTACTCCTTGTCCTGTTACTACCTTTTCTTATGAAGAGTCCCTCTCCTGCCTCCCTTTAGATACTGGAAAACTGCTGTGAGGTCTCCATGCAACCTTCTCTTTTCCAGGGTGAACAACCCCAGTTCTCTCAGCCTGTCTTCATAGGGGAGGTGCTTCATAGGGGAGGTGCTTCAGAGGAGAGGTGCTCCAGCCCTCTGATCACCTTGGTCCTCTGGACTCACTCCAACAGGTCCATGTCCTTCCTGGATGCAGCACTGCAGGTGGGGTCTCACCAGAGTGGGGCAGAGGAACAGAATCTCTTCCCTCCCTCCCCTGTTGCCCACAGGGCTTTTGATGCAGCCCAGCACACAGGGGGTTTCTGGGCTTCCAGCACACATGGCCAGGGCATGTTAGTTTTTCATCAGCCATCAGTATTAATAACACCCTATCACCTATCCTTTAATTTAATTCTATATTGCCATTTCTTAACATTTCCCATGTTTATACCTTTTTCCACCAGGCTCTTGCCATATATTTAAATGTTATATCAAGACAACATTTCTATCATTGTCTGACTTCAAATAGTAAAGCAGTCCTACTGAAATCAATCAATCTTTGTACATGCCTAAAGCTATGGTGTGCTGGGACACACAAAAAACTTTTCTGTTTTCAATGGGACAGTTTTGATTTTATTAAATGCTTGTCACCATACCAGTAATATATACTGGACATATATACATATATACATATATACATATATACATATATATATGAATGCAGATTTTTAAAAGAAATATTACTTGTGTTCTGTATACATTTTTTCCACATGAAAAATAAACTAAGAAGACTTTGCCGTCAAGAGCATCATGGCATCCTACTTCCTTGCTCTCCATTAAAATAGCTGTTAGAGATTTTATTTATAAATGATCTTTCTTCATTTTGTTGCCCTGTAACAAAATATAGCCGACATTGCTGTTCTGATTACAAAAAAAAAACCTTGTGATATTTTTCTTGTTATAGAATTGTTTTACATCAGTGGTAATGCATTTTTAAGATGTCATTGGAAACTATTCAGATGCACTATTAACTGTCAAAATGAGTAATTTTCCTTGATTCATAAATTTAAAGGGCCATTACACATTACACCACCTGTATATTTAATCGAAAACTCTCCCAGTCTGGTATAAAATAATAATCTAAAAGATTTTGGAGGTCACCGTGTGACCAGTCTCCTGCTGTAGGTGGGATTCTGTCCAGTCCAGCCGTACAGGCAGGCACAAGGAGTCACTGTGACTTCTTTCGCCTTAAAGCAGTGCCTCGCCCTCACATCGCTTTTTTGTTAGCCTGAATATCCAAAAGTTTTTTCCGTGATTTCACCCCGTTATTCCTACTTCCACCCTGGGTGGGTTTGCCTGAGGGAAACGCACCAACAGGGACAATGCTTTTCTTTGAGAAGATTAAGCTTTTCCTAACGAAAAGTTAATTCTGTTGCAACAAATGTCCTTGAACCTATGAAGATATCCCAGCTTAAAAATAAACAAATAAATGAACCAAACAGAGACAAGAGCTGCTGGATACAACACGACACAGCCCCCGGGATGCGCGGGGGCATTACGGGGGCGGTAGAGGAGAGGGATGCTCCCGGAACCGCTGCCCGCCGCGGCTCCCCGCTCTAGGGCGGGCGGGCGGGCAGCCAGGGCACATCCCCGCGTCCAGCCCTGGCTCCTGCGTTCGGAGCGCGGAGACGCCTCCTCGGACACGTTAAAGGTTTGGGGCGGCTCCGGGCTCGGAGGAGGCAAAGCACGGGCGACGCGGCTGCTGAGTCCCGGCTACCGCAACAGCTCCGCGGGCGCTGAGCCCCCGGCCCACCGGGCACCGCCCCACCCCGCCGCGGGAAGATGGCGAGCCGCAGTCTCCGCCTGCTGCTCTTCGCCTGCGTGGGGGTCCTGAGCTGTAAGTGGCCGCGTCCCTGCCCCGCGGGGCTATCGCGAACCGCCGCCTCGGGGAGCACCTCGGGCTCCCCGCCCCGCTACTGCGCTGGGCTGTGGAGGCACGGTCCCCAAGAAGTCTCTGTGTGTATGTTGAGCGGGAAGGCTCCTGGACGTGTCGCCTTCCCTCCCTCATCCCGGAGAGAGAGGAGCCAAGTCGCGTCTCCAGGAGCGAAACGCGAACGAGCGCGTCCCCCGCTACAGCCGGGGCGGTGTGCGCTGATTCTTTCCATGTGACTCTTCTTTTCGCGCAGATGTAACCTGCATAAGGCCTGCCTGGTTGAGTGCAAGTCAGTGGCTGTCTGGCGCCGTGCAAACTTTAGGAAGCGGGCTGCGTAGTTTGCTTTTCTGATGGCCTTTACAAGGTGAATGAGCAAGGGGCGGGAGCGCGTTTTCTGTTGCCAGCACTGGATGCTGCATTTCCAGAACAGACTTGAGTTTCCAGTATTTTTATGGTCCTAACTCTTTAAAAACAAAAGGGTAAGGTTAGAATAAGTTGGACAAAGATTCCCCAGCCAGAAAGCACGCATAAATAATAGGGAAAAACAGATCGTGGGGCCACATACCTGCACAGAACCAGTGAATTAACAGTGTTAGTAGTGCCAGTCGTGATAAGGCTGTCACTTTCAGATCATGTCTTACAGTGCTCCTGTTGTATGCTTCTTGTGTCTTACTGGTGTTTTGGAGAAAGGCCTGTATGTGGAAATGTACAGTGTTTTGAAAAGACTTAAGTAGCAGAGTCTTGGCAATGAAATGCCCACCTGGGACCAGCCCAGGATGGGTTCTCAATCCACTGTAGATGTGGAACATCCATGGTACTGATGCTGGGTATATTTTGAGGTTTACCTTTCATTCCTCCTAACAGAACATTACCTAACAGAAATCTGTGTGTGTGTAAACTCCTTTTTTTTTGCACAGTCCTGCAGTGGAGAGACTTGGAAGTGATGCACGTCTGATAGGTCTTTGGCTTGGAAATTTTTCTTTTCCTCTCTTTTTGCTCCTACAAGACCTTATGGAAATATTGGGCTGTTAAATGAACAGCTAGTGCAGAAATCCTCTTTCACATAGTAAATAATAATAATAAATACGGTTTTCTTCTTTTTTTTTTACCTCATTTCTTCTTAATTGCATGATATATATGAGCAGGTGAAGCTGCTGTTGTTTTTTTTGGTGACAGGTTTCAGTGTGTTCAGGGTGCTCAGCCTTCTGGTTAGTTGTCTGTTGCCAGTGCTGGCTTTGACTGCTAAGGAAATGATAGAGAGTGCAATACAGTGCATCAAAGTCTGGTGCCTACACTGTTATCAGACCGGGAGGTTTCTTCTTGGTGGTTCCCCCCCCCCCTTCCTATCCCAATTCCAAAGAAACACCAGCTGGAAAGCAAGTTTACAAGCAAGGTGCTGATAAGAAGTCTTTTCATGAAGAAAGTGAATGTAGGCGAGTGGGTGTGCAAATGCTTATTGTTTGTGGGAGCCAGAGGAAAACCAGGCAGAAATCCAGGCAACCAGAAGTCTGCTGCTGCTCCTCTCCTGTGGCTGGAGTGTGTTCACATGGACAGTAAGGCTGAGTAATTCTGATGTCCAAGTCAGGCATATGGGCTGAGCAGTCTCTTATGTGGGACCCACGTGCTCTGGAGATGGTGGGGAATGGGCAGAAATTAGTGAGGAAAAGAAAGTAGTGGTTGATACCTCACAAGCAGCGTAGGCGTCGGCCTCTTCTCCCAGGCAACCAGCAACATGGCAAAAGGACACAGCCTCAGGCTGAGCCAGGGGAGGTTCAGGTTGGACATCGGGAAGAACATGGAACTTGGTTGTAAAGCACTGGAACAGGCTCTCAGGGAGGTGGTAGAGTCACCATCCCTGAAAGTGTTCAAGAAACAACTGGATGTAGGACTCAGTGCCCTGGTCTAGTTGTGAAGGTGGTGATTGGTCAAAGGTTGGACTCAATGACCTTGGAGGTCCTTTCCAATCTAAATGATTCTGCATTTCTGTGGTTATATTGTGGAGCAGGTGTAGAGAACTTTCTTGGTAGTTCAGCTGCAAAAATTAAAAGCTGTATAAGTTGATCACAGGGCTGATCAGCATGGCCAAGGTAGATGGGGTTTGGATTGCTTTTCATTGAGAACCTGCTAAGAAATATTCATGACCCACAGAAATCATAGTTTCTGTGAGCTAATCTTCCCTTCCACCTTTAATTTAGGGGAAAGTAAGGGAGCTGGGGGTCTTTAATCATGTTCTCTCTCAGCATGAGCTTCTGGAACTGACATCTGAAAGTTGTAAAAGGTGCCACAGCATAAGACTTGTGAGCTCTGTTGACAAGACAGAATATGTACAGAAATTATTGTTATTAACCATCATGGCTTCTTGGGAGGAGATAGTATGTACTGACCAACTGGCCTTTCTGTGAAGCATCTAGGTGTTATTTTTCTTAACATTAGTGCACATTGAAATTAGACTTTAGCTGGTGATGCTGGAAGCAAATGCAGTACAATGTGTCTGTGTGAGGACAATGCAGAGGTAATAAATAGTAGTCTTACATAAATATTTGGAGCTCACTGGGGTAGTTTGAACAATAAATAAGGTGGTATTTCGTTTATTTGTTTATTTTGGCTTAAAAAAACCCCACTCCTTATTCCTCAGAAATCTTTCACTCAGAGATTCTAGACCAAAGAAGCCTTTCGTTTCTTCCCCCCCCCAACTCCGACAAGAAATCATAAAGCATGACTGCACTACTGTAGGAATTGACAGTGGAAGTGTTTAAACTATGCTTTCTTGACTGTATGTGAGTCTATTGTCAACCCTCGGTCTTTTGTTGAACCCTCTTTGTTTGCTGGATTATCTTGGTAGGAAGATAATTTCTAAATTAGGCCATATTCAGGTGAGATGGGATTTCTTAAATTTGTAAGACTGCATCCTTCTCTAGTAATACCTGTTCAGCATTGCATTTTAGCAAGTCATGCTGTTTTCCTTAAACCTGGGCATGCTGCTTGGAGGGGGTTCTGTATTATTGAGAGGGCTCAGCCAGAAGTGTTACTGTTCTGCCTCCCTCCTGTCTCTCTCCAGCAGAGAGTAGGCAGAGAGAGCTCCTCCTTGGCTGGCCCCATGGTATCATTCTTCTAGGTTGCTGGTCCTATTGGATGTGCAGAAGAGAAAATGAGGTTGACTGTCTTCCCTCACTCCATACAGGAGACAAGAAGCATGCCTGGAAATGTCACATCAAGACAATCGCAATTCCTTGTTTCTTTTTAAAGTGGATGTATCCAAGAGGAGGACTTGCTTTTGTTATTGCTTGGCCTCTGAGGTCCTGTTTTCTCAGCTTGAAAGTTGCAACAGTTCTTTGTTCATGTTGTAGGATACGTATTTCTGGTAATTGTGAATATCATAGGGCATCTGGCATTAATAATGAGAGATAAAACTACCACTGTGATTAGCAGATCTAATTGAGCCTAGATGAGGTCTTCCCATTGGCTATTTAACCGAATTACAGAAAGATATTTTTGTGATTATTTCCTGTATTACATCTATAATTCCTGCTGCAGCCTGTTTTGGTAGCTGCCAGGTTCTGCTTCAGAAACTAGCTGATGCCAGTGCAAATGATTTGGTGAGAATACAGACATAGTTGAATTTTGACATCACCTTTTCTTTTTGGTTGTTTAACAAAACACCTGGTTTCATTTTTCATGACCTAGAGCTACCAAACTTGTCTGTGTTCACTGACTAACTCCAAATGTTACTTGGGGTATGTGCAGACCTGTTTTTAAAGAAGTGAACTAAAAATACTACAGCAAGTACTTACCCTTCCTCCAAGGGTGCCCCAGGTGCTTTTGTTTCTTTTCAAGTGCTGGTGGTCACTAGGGAAAAGTCCTCTTGTGAAATATGGGAGAATCTTCTTGTACATCTGATATTAAGAAAATTCAGTTTCCTCATAAATTCACATGAGTAATACTAGTATGCATGTGAATCTTCTGCAGTAGCAGTAAGCAATCTTCTTTGTTCAAGGGGGAGTAGATTTGGGTTGGTGGTGCTTTTAGAGAGCCAGGAACAACTAGTAATTTAGTTCTGCAATTGGGATGTAAAAGTTTACATCTGGTATGATCTACTTAGAATCCATCAACACTCAAAATGTAATCTTTGTGTTGGAGCACTTCTGAAGACACTGGCTCCCTGCACATGGTGATCCCTTTTAAGAACACTTTTCTTAAAGTAAGGCTTAGTGTCATCCTCTTCCTTAGAAATGCTAGAGATGACTCCAGTGCAAATGCTTATGTAAAGGAAGGTTACTCAGAAATCCAAAGTAAAGGAAGGTTACTCAGAATCCATAAAGAAATTTATATCCACATGCGATATAAATATCTTGTATATTAAAGCAACTGAAGCACAAGGTAGACATTTGTATTTGCCCTTGCAGACTGTTTGCCAGGGCCATACGTAATGGCTAAATTCCCTTGAAGTTCACTTGAAGTTATGCAACGACATCAAGCAAAATAAAATTTGCATAAAATAGTGTCCTTGTGGATGTGTACAATGAGCTGTCTTATTGCTGTTTTTTCTTGATTTGCTGTGGCTTTTTCTCCACCATGATAACTTTGTGGCAGTATTGTATATATTTGGGAAAAAAGATGGTTTACAAGTTCTTACTGTCTAGTTCAGTGGCTAGTTCAGTTCTAGTTCAGTACCATGGGGTGAGCACTTTAATGGAAACGGAGGGAAATGTTATGTGGAAGCTGTTTATTTTGTTTCAAGTAATTAATTCTATTCTGGTTAGCTCACCCCCTCTCCCACCACTCCCACCCTAATTTTGTTAAGCCAACTTTGTTGGAAGTTTTACTTTCTAGCATGTCTTTTGCCATCTCCAGTACTTTTGAAAGAACCATCAGTTTTAGCAAAACATTTCTGCAGAAAAGCCTTCCTCAAAGCACTGTGATTGTGCTGTTCCACTTCAGGAAGCTTAAAGCAAATATTATGGTGTCTTGTAATCAAGACAAATTATTTGTTTCCTTCATCTAAATGCTGGGGTTTTTTTAGCAAATGGAATATGTATTCCAAAGAATGAGACAGCAGATGAGGCTGGAGAAGCATTTGGATGATTGCTGGTGTTTGTACTCACCTGTATATCCAAAGTCACTTTTTTTCCTGGAGGACTCCAATGAGTTATGTCACCTCTGTGCTCACAATATATCATCAAGCACTCAAGTGCTTACATAAAATTTCTTAAACCAGGCAAAAAAGCTTGGCATCTGAACATCTGGTCCTGTTCGCTTGTTGGTTTCTAACACAGTGGGAGGTGAAGGAGCTTTTGGAGAAAGAAGAAAGGTAAAATAGCAGTTTCTGAACAAGAGCAAGTCATATAACAGTCGTAGTTGTTGAACCACTAGTAAGTCTGTAAACCTTTCTGGTTAATAGAAATTAAAGCAGGCATCCAATTTCTCCCAAAGATTATTTGCAGGGGAACACATGAAAAAATCTGGTAATAAACCTTTTCAAATGATTGCTTTTTAAAAGTTCAAAACTTAGCAGTTTTCAGGAGGAGATGGGAAGATCAAACTTGAATTGAAATAGCTAAATTTTTATTTTGATTATTTAAAGAGGTAGGAAGTGGTCAGATTTGAGCTGGAAAGAACAGACCCTACAAGTATGAAGTTTCAATAGATATATTTCATAGCTCTTAGGTGGATTAACATTTTAAGGATTGAACATGCTTTTGACCCCATCCAAACTACTGGATCAGATTCAAAGGGAAACAAAACATATTATTGTCTGGATGGAAAAATAATATATTATAGGGTTGTTTTGATACCAGGTAATTTTAACAAAACAGGTTATATTTGTTGTTCACAAACTTCTAGCATATTACTTGGAGGTAATAATGGAAAATTCCTGAGAAATTACATTTTTTCAAATTAATATAATATAGAAACCAAAATGATTGTATCTCAGTCTGCAAAAAGTGCCCTGCGAGACAGTCTTGGGGGTGTTATGCTAAGGACTTGTGTATGTTTGTTAGAGTTGGACAAGTGTTTGTGCTTGGCATACTTGTAAAAATACGAGGAAAATCTATGCAGAAAACTAGCATTTGAATGCGTATTATGTGAGTCAGACAGCAGTTTGCCACTAAAATATATAGACAGTACTTATTTCTGGAGGCCCTAGCTCATAACTGAAGCCTTCTCATAGATGTACTGGCAAAAATGAGTAAAAAAATGTTGGAAGTTAGGATTTCTCCTTTTTTTTCTTTCTCTCAGGGAATCTGCTTCCATTTGTTGCCTTAGAGATGAGAACAATGATACTTAGGATCCTGACAAAAGATGTGGCTAGGAGGAGGAGGAGGAGGAGACGGAAGGGTACAGTTGGCTACCCTCTTAGCTAGGGAGCTTTCTCTTGGGAAGTGCAGAGATACTGCGAGATTTTGGCTGCGGCGGGCCACGGGGGCTGGGCTCAGCTCCTCACTTTCTCTCACTCTCGGGACCAGAGGAGAGTGATGGGGCTGCTGCTGCTGCAGTGAGAATTCGCTGCCTCCGAGGAGTCCAGCCCTTCACTGCTTCTCCTACCATGGGTGAGCCTTTGCTCTTAAGAGTGGCCATTGTTCTGGGACCTTTTCAATACCTGACCTCACTGGGAAGGACCCTCACCATCTGCTTGGGTTCCTCAGGGGAAAACCGGGGACTCCGATCCCATGCAGAGGGAGTGTCTCCCGCTGCTACTGCCCAGCCCCGCTGTCTTCCGCAGCTGCTTCAGGCTTTTTGCTACACTTTAACCCGACAGCCTGTGCCCAGCCAGACACCCCACAGCTCCGAAGTTTTTGCTACACTTTGTTTTGTCACCCCAGGTGTGCTCACCTCTGCTGTTCCACCCTGCTGCTCTGAGGTTCCTGCTACAGTCCATTTTGCCATCCAGAGGGGCACCTGGCCCAGCTGCTCCCCATGAGTTTGTAAAGGGAGCCCCTTTCCTATCTCTCCTGCCAGCTGAGGCGCCATTACCCATGTGGAGAGAGGCGGCCGCGCTCGCGCCACAGCGCCCCCTGCAGGCGCGGGGGAATCATCGCACCCGCCCTGCCCGGCCGGGAGCCAACAGCGCCCCCTGCCGGCTGTGAGCGTAACTGCACCGAAGGGGAAAGGGCCTGCGGCCGAGAGAAGGCTGTGGTTGGGTTCCTGGGGCTTTTTTTTTCTGTTTGTTATAAATGAATCGGTTAATTCATGCTCAGATATGAAATATTATGATATTAAACTGTATACTGGGTCCTGTGGGGGGGGAGAGTTCTTGAGACAGCCGAGCGCGATTCCCGGAATCGTGCTTTCTTTGCCGAGGGGACATTTACATTTCAAAACCCCAGAGCACACATTGAGCTGGGTGTAGTCTCGGCCCCGTTTAACATTNTAAAACTTAATCTCCAAAACTCCGAACTCTGCGCGAAACATAGTATATAAGCCCGCTGCAAAAAGCAGCAGTTGTGAACAAGGGAGGTTTTGGCGCGATAGAGGTCAAAACCTGCGTTCACCCAGTTCCAACCCCGGGCTTGGTACTGGGACTTTTCGATCGTGGCATCGCGTTTCTGATATTTCGGCCATTCAATAAATTTATGTTATTTTATAATATCGAATTTGCCTACCATATTTTATTTAATGTTTGTTGCTGCTGTTGTTGTTGCTTGTTTGCCTTGTTTAATATACACATATATATATTCCAGTAGAGAACTGTTATTCCTTTCCCCATATCTTTTCCTGAAAGCCCTGTTGTCACAATGCTTTCTGTAGCATTGGACATTTCCCCACACTCAAGAGGGGGATGGAGGCTAGCTCGCAGGGGGTGTGGTGTGCTGGCGGAGGTCCAGGAAGGTTCCGCCTAGCCCACCAGTGGTGAGGTTGCACCGAGGAGGAACGAGACGGAGAGGCTTCTTCTTGGGAAGGCAGGAACTTGTTTATTAACTTGGTGGTTCCAAGAAGTGGCTTTGAGTGACCATTACCTGACTCTTTTACCCCTTCCAACATGGGAGGGGAAGACAGGAAGCAACCAATAATACAGGGGATAGTGTGTGAATCTTTGTGGGCAAAGAGGGTAGACCAATGGGAGAATAACGTGGGAGGGGAGGAATACCATGGGCCAACCAGGGATCAGGGGGTCCCAGGACCCTCTGTGGGAAGAACCAAATGCAGGGAGGAAAGGGGGGAGCTGGCAGTGACCAATATGCTATTTTTGGCTGTGGAAAACTACCGGAACACACTGCAACACCCTGTAATTTCAAAGTTATAATAATTTGGAGGGAAGGGGGTCGTATTTTCCATTCCAAGGGAGGTTTCTGCCTTCTTTGGCAGGCACCTGTCTTTCAAACCAAGACAAAAAACCATCTCTAAAACGGTATCTGTAGAATGCATTGGTGTGCTTAGGTGTATGCTCTGGGTCACTTTTGTGCTCTAGTACCCTTACTGTTTCTATAAAATGGCCTTTAAAGTAAATATTGATTCTTTGCACGTTAGACTATTGGGCCACCTAAGCTAATTTCTCTGCCCCTTCTCCACTCTTTGAGGAGGTCACCCACAAAGGAGAGAAATTCTCTCTTAAACTCCTGGCTTGTTGTTTGTGTCTCTTGTTTAACGTACCCATGAGCCAGATTGACTGGTGTGAGAAAGGACCTCCCACGATTTTAATTTTTAAGAATTTATTATCTTATTAACAGAACAAAACACAACGATAAGAGGCTTATGTTGGCTAACTGCTGTTACACAAAGCAAAGTGCAGCACTCGGCACGACTCAGATAGCCTGAAGCCAGACTGCCTCGAGGGCAGTGACATTACATTTTATACCCCCACAGACTCTGCCCATCACCTACCCTATGCCCTTCCTCCTGGGACTAAGTTGATAGGCTGGAGATTGAGTCAGTCCTTTCAATTGGCTCATTGCTTGCTTCGTGTTGTCTCGGGTCTTGTCATAAGTCCACCCTTCACCCAATGATCTTCTTGCCTGTATCCCTTTATGCTAAAGGCTCACCCAAACGCCTCCTTCAATTACATCACTAGTATTCTAGAAAGTTCCAAGCGTCTGTGTCACTGAAATAGGTTATTAACATAAACTATAACTACTATTAACTTTAACTATAGGGAAAACAGTGGTATTAATTTAACGGTTTACAACAAATTCATTACTCTGTAACAAGCAAACAACAACCATTAACATTATACATTAGTCACAACTCTCCTCACTAATTAAATTATCATTTGCGAAAGCCAATTCCAGCAGTCTGTTTTTAACAATTGGGATTTTGGGACGTGTGACAGAACTTTGATTCAGCTTTGACATTGTCCAAAATAGTGGTGCTAAGCATTTCCAAAACTGGGATTCGAGCAAGCTGTCCAAGTTACTCAGTAACAAAAGATAATACTTCTGTTCTCGGGCAGTCTGATCTCCTGCCTAAATAGAGGAAACTCTGGGTGGAGGTAAGAAGTGATGGCTTTGGTGTGCCAGGACCTAGGAGCGCTGCTGGCCAGGAATCCCTGCAGTTCTTCCCTTGAGGGTGGTGAGTCCCTGGCACAGGTTGCCCAGAGAAGCTGTGGCTGCCTCATCCCTGGAAATGTCCAAGGCCAGGTTGGATGGGGCTTGGAGCAAGCTGGTCTAGTAGAAGGTGTCCCTGCCCATGGCAGAGGGGGTGGAACAAGATTTGGAAAAAGGTATATTCTTTAGTAATTTCTACCAGATAAATGCATATTGTTTAATTGCTCGAAACTTAGAAGTTTCCAGTCAGGAATTTATACTGCACATAAACAACTCCATCTTATTTGCAACACTTGTAGGAATGTTTAAATAGAAGAGGATTATCTCTAAACCCAAAGTATTAGAAGATCAAAGACAGACATCTCTGATATCTTCTTAGCACTGTTTAGAAACAAAAATGTGTGATTTATGTTGCTGGGTTCAGTTCTTTTTTTGTGTTATTGGTTTATTGGGGAGAGGGGGTTGTGTCTGTCCACACCTCCTGTGCTTCCCTCCCCCCCCCCCCCCCAAAAGCAAACGTATCACAGGGTTCACCTTCAAAGGTAGGGAAGATCTCCCTTTTTTCTCTTCCTTGTTTTTTTATGCTCTAATGTCCACATAAAGTCCAATTAAAAGTCCATTAATAGCAATGTTTAGATGGTGGAAGAGTTTGTGCAAAAAAGGTCTTTATCCTGCAAGAAGCCACAGTAGCTTTCCATTTCAATGTCAGTAAATACTTTCATGTGAACAGTAAATGTTTTATTTTTAGCCAGTATTTGATTATTCTTTGTATCTTGCAATGAATGCTGCTGTGGCCTTTTGTTCACTAGCATAATGGTCTTCCCTGGTGTAATGTGAGTCACTGAATCATGAGACTGTCATAATCATTTGAGAGGCTTCTATAAGGAAAATCAGTATTTCAGTATTGGAATAGAGCAATACAGCACCTGAAAATGTAAAAAAGAGGAAGCGTTGGGACAGACAGGTAGTAGCAAGCACTTGTAAAATTTTCATGATGCTGCTGTGGTATTGGAATGACTAGTAAAGCAAAGACATTGAGACACTCCAAATTTTCTGGTAACATCCAAGCTGGTGCCTGGGAGAAGAGGTAGAGAAAAGTAGGGAGATGCATCTGTAGTGGAAGTATGCTTAGATATCAAAAAGTGGCCTTTTGGGCTGAAGTAGTTTATGTTTTTGTTAATTGCCAGTCTGTCTAAGAAAACTTCACATAATTCCACTTGTAAGTCAATTGCTTTTTTTTTTCCCCTTTCCTAAATAAGACCTACATCCTGGACATCAGCTAGTGCTGTTTGAATCACATGATACAGAGATTTTCTGAAATGTGTTAGGCATGAAGAGTAAATGGAATTATTCCCTATGTGTTCACATTCCCTACGTGTTCAAGTGTTGTTGAAATGATGGCTCCAGGGGTATTTGCAGAAGTTAATGTACTTATAGCACTTGTCTTCAGACCCTTTCAATAAATAATGTTTTGGGGGATAAAAAGTCATCTGGGGAATCTCTGTCAACAGGGAATCAGCAATATTTGTAGGGAGACTGACTAAAATTTTTTTCAGCTCTG
This sequence comes from Gymnorhina tibicen, assembly GCA_013399875.1. Classification (NCBI taxonomy): domain Eukaryota; kingdom Metazoa; phylum Chordata; class Aves; order Passeriformes; family Artamidae; genus Gymnorhina; species Gymnorhina tibicen. Next base: position 9,226 of record VXAZ01002916.1, on the reverse strand, counting down.
CTTTTTTCCTGCCACTGCACACTGTTTTTTATTTCATTTATGTTCCAGTTGTATCTTTACAACTCAGAACACAAACAATCCACATGCAGTTACTGCTTGCTTTCCAGTTGTGTTTAAATTCTTAGCCACCTTTCTAAGGGGTAAGAAGGGAGGGAAAACAGTGCTACAGAGGCTTTGCCCAGTTGCTGAAGGACAGTGGCTTTCTAACATAAGTAGCTGTTGGGAGGACTGATTTTTGTGAGAGAAGAATGAAGTGATGCCTCTATAAGCATTTACACATATTTAAAGTTTATTCAAAGCTTTTGAAAGCTATGTGAACAGAGAAAGGGGAGGGGGACAACCAGTTCTTCTATGTACAGACTTTCAGGTGCAGAACATATTTCCTAAGCTAACCCTATCTCAGGGCGCACTAAATAGTATGTCCAGTGTAGATACATTAGTAGCTTCAACACCCTCAGTTTTGGAATGGGACTAATCAGTTTTGAAAGAGGAAAAATTATCTACTGCATTGTGTTGCTCTCAAAGCTGCAATTCTGCATCTGTATGTTGTGTTTGAATCCCCTGGACCTTTATGTAGCCCTGCTGAAATCTTGCATGTAAAAAAAAATCTGATTATTGTAGATTGCCAGTAGTGGTGACTGGAGGGTAGACAGTTCATTCTTAAGCTGCCTCTGCTGTGGGATGGGATACATGTGCTGGGTGGACAGATAGTATCCAAGGAAGTTTTATGGCTAAATGGGACAAGAGGCTTTGTTATAAAATTAGACTGTTTAAGTAGAAGATATGTGTAGGCTTGGCTATGAAGAGTTGTATATGAAGAGCTGCATTACATATCTGTAAACTCTGAAGTGGATAATCTTTCCCATATAAGAGTAATTAATTTTGTCCTGTAAGGAACCTATTCAGTTTCTGCCCTAAAACAACACCTGGCACTCATAAACAATAAAAACTTATGGGCTTATTTTTCAAAGGTTCTTTCAGCAAAACTATTGAACTTTGACTGAGTTGGTGATGAGTTTCTCTTTGAGAAGAGAAATGCTGGTAGCAATGTTTTATTCAACAAGCCATCTTGTTCCCTTTCTTGATTTCTTGGCCACTCATAGCTCTGCTGATGCTCTGTACCATCCAGGCTCATTGCAAGAAGTTCAGCCCTGCAACAACAGCGGGAATAAATATGTAAATTCACCTAGATCCTCTTATTAAAATAAAATTGTTCTGTGAATTTAGAGCTGAAGACCTTATTTTGTGTTTGGGTTCCTTGTGATCACAGTGTTTATGCTAATGTGTATCTGCCTGAGTAAGCTGTTTGACAGTATACAGCCAGCAAACAGTCCTTGGACTGTTCTTCAGTCAAAGTGGTATTATTTAGTCTTAATATAATCAGGACCAGGGCAATGATTGTCCCCCTGTGCTGGGCACTGTTGAGGCCACACCTCAAATCCTGTGTCTGGACTCCTCACTGCAAGAACGCCATGAAGGTGCTGGACCATGTCCAGAGAAGGGAACAGAGCTGGGGAGGGGTCTGGAGCACAAGTCTGATAAGTAGCGGCTGAAGGAGCTGGGAGTTTTCAGCCTGGAGAAAGGGAGCCTCAGGGGGCAACTTCTCACTCTCTACAACTCCCTGACAGAAGGGTGTAGCCAGGTGGGGCCGGGCTCTTCTCCCAGGGAACAAGTGACAGAACAACAGGAAATGACCTCAAGTTGTGTCAGGGAATGTTCAGGTTGGACATCAGGAAGAAATTCTTCTTGAGAAGGGCTGTCAAGCATTGGTATGGGGTGCCCAGGGAGGTGGTGGAGTCCCCATCTCTGGAGGTGTCCAGGGAATGACTGGACATGGCACTCAGTGCTCTAGTCTGAGAGACAAGGTGGGGATCAGTCACAGGTTGGACTTGATGGTCTTGGAGGTCTTTTCTAACCTTAATGATTCTGTGACTTCTAAAGGAAACTTTAAGCAATAATGGTGTCACACAAGTTTCTAGAGCATCAATATGTCATGAGCAGTTGGTTCTAAAGGGAATACAAGAAAAGTAGGAAAAGTAGATGACAAAACAGTAGTTTAAAGCAGCATATATGCTTATATGGCAGGCATGGCTTCATGCAATGTGTTGATCTATTGACTCTAGTAAGTATTCTAGAAATGTAACATATGGGATTTGATAATACTATGTGTGCTGTAGAGGTATTGCAGACAGCCATTTTAACCACCAGACTTTTAAGAAGTTGTGCTGGAGATAGTAGTGACCCAGGGGGCAGAATCCTTAATTACTTATGGTTTACGCTAAAAAAAAATTAATGGCATTAAAAAATATTTTTATTGTATTTTTACAGAATTGCAGGATTGCTGACATCTTTTTTTTTGTTTCATTTTTGTCTCAGTTTGAGACAGTTTAAAGGAATTAGTTTAGGATTTAGTTTAAAGGAATTAGTTGTCTCTCTCTAAAGGGTTCCAACAATCCCTTTCCAGCAATAGGAAATGAATAGTAATGAAAATGAAAAAAACGCACAACACTTTATTAACAGAATGCCCACAAGGCAGGAAAAAAAGTAAATAACTGCTAGATGTCAAACTGTTAGACTTCACCCCCCCTCCCCCCACTGGAACAAAGACCAGAAATGCCAGAGGTTCTCAACACGCAATACAGTATGGCGTCACCTTCCCTCTCGGGAAGGCAGGAGCTTTCACGGAGCAATTCCAGCAGCAGACGAAGACCCGGTGGCTCATCTGGCATCAACCTTCTCCCCACGGCAAGTACAGCAGATCACAGCAGGTGAAGCAGCTGAGCTGGAGTCTCTCAGTATGTTTTCTTCCCAGCTCGGCGTGATTCACTGTGGATTGGGTCGGAGTGGGGCAGCTCTGCTCCTGCTGGCACAAGGTCCCTGGTCTCCGACAAGCAGCTGCTCAGTTCACCTTAAGGCAACCCAAAGACTGCTACTGCAGCTTCTCTGAGCCAAGGAAAGGAAAAGCTTTTTGCCTGCACCAAAAACTAAGCCAGCCCAGCAAAACCCACACCACGCAGAGCTGCGAAAAACCTGGGTGGGGAGCTTTTAAAAACGCTCGAGCAAAAGCAAAACTCTTAATCGCCCTGGTCCCCTACACAGCAGGTCGGTTTTGGGCACAGAGCAGAGGATCATGGAAAACACTATCATCATAAATTACTCCAGGACAATTTTTGTGACAGTGAAACAGCTTAGTGTAAGTACCTGCAGACCAGATCATAGAATCCCATTACATGAAGGAGCAAACCACGGAATTGTGAATATTTGCTCATGTACTGAGCTTTCCCTTCTTCTGATGCAAAGCTGCAAAGTTTTTCATCAGGGAAATACTCTTGAGGATGTGGCTTCTAAAATGTCTCTCCTGTGGAAAGCTGTGATGATCACCGTGTTGAAATTTATGCTTGATTTAAAAATAGATAAAGAAGGCACAGAGTTTGTTTATTCCTGTTTCCTGTGTAACTTTCCAGTGTTGTTCTAATGTTTTCTAATCTGAATACCCATATGTTGCTTTGCTTGTGGAGCTTTTACTGTGATGAAGACTGTAGTGTTTTGTAGTTGTGTTTTTTAATTTTCTTCGTCCCCTTTAAGGAAAACTTGGCACCTCTTACACTGTGACCTATTGTTCCTAGCTCTACCTTCCGGAGGATTTCTTCTAATCAACCTTCTCCTTTGAGTGTGAAAAACATCTTCTGTTTGTTCTGGCTTCTCTTGGCATGTGTTAGCCTTAATGGAATTACAGTGGCTTCAGTCTTGTTCAAATGTGCCAGAAGATGTTTCTATGAAAATTCCAGTATTAAACAAATTATCTATTAAAGGCCTGTAGAATTAAGGTTGAAAATATATATTCATACTTTAAACTACAATGTTGATTGAAAGTACTAGTCATCAAACATGACTGTTAGTTGCTTCTGCCAGGAAGGGACTATTGAGCAACTTTGGCAATGTGAAAAATCATGTGTGAATGAAAATGGGATAAGCTAATTTGGCCATTGCATTTGGATTGCTAGGAAAGGTTCACCATATTCTTTTAGCCATGAGAAGTGGTCATCATGTTCCCTGCTCATGTTAGTAAAGAACCTGGTCTTTAGTCTGGAAGACAGAAAGCTTAAAAACTAAGTTCAGTGCTGTCTATTGCTCAGTAGGATGCAGTCCTAAAATTCATGGTTCAAGTGACATTTACACAAGTCAAACCACCATCCCCACCCCCAGTTACTGGAAACATCTCCTCAGAAATCCTAAATTCACAAAGCATTGCACAAGACTCTTGCTGAACATTTAAAGAGCATCCTACCAGTGTTGGAAGGACAATTTTTTTTTAAATGGGCATGCTAAATAGAATGAAGCCATGGTAGTGTGTCCCAAAGTCAGCAAAATTTGAATGAGAAAAAGCATATGTAAAGGCCTTTTTTAAAATTCACCACAAGGAGTTACACACATTGCATGTAGAAGGTTTGCTTCAGAGAGAATGGATTTTTTTAAAACATCTAAAGTATTTCAGATGTTTTATCTTCTTCAGTAGGGGGACGTAGTGGAATATAAGGTGGCAATGCTGACTTGGTTTTGGTCATTATGCTTTGCTGCAAATGAGACATTTGTCTGTAGTTGGCCAAATTAGCTCTCCTGCCTGCTATTTGAGATCTGTTTGCTATGCACAATTCTGGTTAGTTAGCTACTCCTGTACCTTTAGAAGCCAGAACTTAATAGTGTTGTATGTACTTATCCTCTGCAGTGGAAGTTTTTTGTAGAAATATTGAGATTAATCAAAAGAGTGTTGAGAAGATCCACTAGAGAAAAACTGCTATGAACTTGAAAGGGACTGAGGATGGCAGACGGGTTGAAAATGGATGATCTTTATGGGTTTTTTCAACCCAAATCATTATATGATTCTGTGATGCACAGGAAATTTGGTTCCAGCTTAAATTAATAGGACTAGCTATAGGATGAGACACCTCTTCACTATACGAATGTATTTACTTGCAACAGTTTTAAATTACAGTGTCAAGGTGTTCTTCCTAAACATCTGGAAGCATGCTCCAACAGTAAGGGAACTTGTCTGACTTCACTGGTTCTGAATGAGCAAGGACTCCAGTTTCATACGGTGTTTACTGGAATTGTAACTAATAAGGGTTGGTACAGTTTGAAAGTAAACTAAATCTGTTTTCGGGATTTTAAGATAAATAATGGGTGTATTTATAGGTTTATAAATGAGGTGACTTCATGGAAGTGTTTATTCTTTCCAAATGGTTTGGCAATTCCAGCAAAAGTCACTTAAAGGTTGTAGGAGGCTTCAGAGATCTTTATCTCAAATTTTGGGCCAGAATGGTTGTGTTCATTTGGGGAGTGGTGGGGTGTTGTTTGTTTCTTCTGGTTTCCCAACTCTCTTGTGTTTCAGAGCTGATTTTACAGTGTAAATCAGTCTTGGTACTATTGACTTCAGAGGAACATGTCCGTTTGCACTGGGTACTGAGCTTTGTTTTGCAGATGTAATAACATGCAGTTTCCCTAGGTGTTTGCACAGGCAAGTGTTTCTGCTGGTTACCCCTAGTAGTGCAAAGGGAAATCTATTTGTTCAGCTCTGTACTGTGTGATACGAGGTGGGTGGGACAGCAGTGGCAAGGGGCTTCTTCACCAGTGGACTGTTCACATGGTCTTTTGAAACATGATGGCACTAGACACATGTCCTCAGCATCTTGATGCATATTAAAATAAACAACAGCTGAAGCAGCTATAGGCTCTCACTGCATTTACAAGCTGTCTTTGAGCCGCCAATGAGTTGCTGTGGAAACCATTGCTGAGCAGGGCCAGGAGATGGCTGGAAAATAGGCTTTTTTTGAGAGCCTGACTAGTTTAAACCCCCCATCCCCCATTTGTAGAAGCTCCCTCTGAATTGCCATGGAGACAAGAAGAGTACTGAAGTTTTGAGACTTGTAAAAGTGCAAGCTATAAATATTTATTTGGCTAACAGGATATGCTTTCTGTGATATGTCTCTGTTGGAATAAACTCCATGCTACATTGAACCTTTGGCAAGCTGTGCATTTTGTGCATTCAAACCCTTCCTCTCTTCTGTGTGAGTAGAAAAAAAAGGAGGCAATATAAACTTTAAAGGTAATTAAATTTTACATTTTGATTATTAATTATAAAATATTAAATTATATTTTTTTCCTCAGCACTTCCCCCTCTCATGCAGTAATCTTTCAGTGTTGGGGACTACTGAAAGCACTTAGGAGGTTGTTGGGGTTATCTAAAATTGTTGTATTTTTGTGTTCAGTTTCTTCAGAAAAACTGACCTAAATAATCTCTTGCTTTCTTGCCCTGTGCTACTTGATTTTTTTTTCCTGTCCACTTTCTCCTCTACAAACACTTCAAGTTTTGTGTTTCCAGAGCCAGCTGTCCTTGGGGCTCTGAAATGAAATGAATCATTAACATGACCTTAAATTCTTAGGAGTCCTACTGATAACTTTAGATAATTGGCTCTGAAAACTTCAGTCTTTTGCTTTCGAGTTGGTTTTTGGGGTTTTTTTTTCCTTCACTTAAAAGTTCAGAATAAAGGCACCATGACTGCTGTGCTGCCTTTCCAGATTTCACTAAACAGTGCCCACAAAGCTGAGGATTAAGTCATTCTTAGGTTGGCAATATAAATAAAAATCTCTTGCTTGGTCTGATCTGTACTTGTAGCATTTAACACAGGAACTTCTTTTCCCTGTGAGACTGAGTGTTCCTCAAATCATCCAACATCAGCTTTTACGACAGGTAGAAATCCTGTTCTTAGTCACTTTCTGGAAATGCTTCTCTTCCCTGTTTAAATAACTCCTGGCTGAATGAAAATGCTCATGTGATTTCCACTATAAAGACAATTAGTGAGGCTGCTTAAAACCTACTTTCTGTAAAGATGAGTGAGAAGGATTGGGTTTGGGTTTATGCTATATCTAAGTAAAATAATACTTTTTGTATTAGGCTCTGGAACTCTGGATATGTAATTAGTAAATCCACACCTAGTTCCTGTTCATTTTCCAGTTGTGTCCAGATTCTTAGCTGCTTTTTGTAGAAGGGAGGGAAAACAGTTCAACAAAAGCTTAGCCCAGTTGTCAAAGAGTGCAGAGGCTTTCTAAAATAAATAGCTGTTGTGAGAATGCGCTGATTTTTGTGAGAAAAGAATAAAGAGATGTCTCTGGAAGCATTTAAGTATTATTTAAAGTTTGTTCAAAGCTTTTGAAAGCTATGTGAACAGAGAAAGAGGACGGGGCAGCCAGTTCTTCTTGTATATACAGACTTTCAGATGCAGAACATTTTTCCTGAGTTAACCCTATTTCCAGGCATGCTATTTAAAATAGTATGTCCAGTATAGATATGTTAGTAACTTAAACACCTTTAGTTTTGGAATGGGACTAATAATCTGAAAACAGGAAAAAATATCTACTGCATCAAGTTGCAATAGAGAAAAGCTATTTGAAACTGGGCAGCCATTTAAAATCTGTCACTTTAGCTTAAGTTTTGGTTGGTCGTGTTTGGGGGTTTTGGTTGTTAGTTGGTTGGTTTGCTTTGAGGTTTTGGTTTCTTTTTCCTCTGAAACAACTTAGTATTTGTCAAGGGAGGAACCTCCTTAAAGTGCATTTTAGGATGGCACCCTGCTTTGTTGCAGTAGAAGACCTGCAGATAGAAGGCCTTAAAACTTGACGGGTTTGCCTTACTTGAGTATCTGTAGATTTATTTTTTAATAATTTGACTGCTTTTGTTCTTGAGGTCCTTTATTAAAAAAAGGTGAAGAGTATCTGCTGGCTTTCCAGCAAAACATTTAATGTCTGTGTCGTATACCTAACTGACCTACCATCTAGATGCTGGCCTTGTTGTCAGCCTAAAATGTGTATCTCTGCTGAAGAGAGCAACTGAAATGGAGGATTAGACAGGGCAGAAAGCTGGGAAGAGAGGAACCTAATGAGGTTCAAAAAAGGCAAGTGTAGAGTCCCACATACCAGTAGAGGTTGATCTGCTGGGAAGCAGCTGTGTGGAAAGGAGCTGGGGGTCCTGGTGGACAACAAGCTGTTCCTGACCCAGCAGTGCCCTTGTGGCCAAGAATGTGTCACGTTCCAATGTAAGGGAACTGCGGAGGGATTCTTTTTAACAGATTTCTGGGATGAAATATAGCGCAATCGTGGCAAATATCATACCTGAGAACTGTTTATTAATAAGGAAGGATAAGTGTTCCTACCGAACAGGGGCAGAAAAGAAAGCAGAGAGGGGAAATGAGAGATGGAGAGAGAAACAGAAGACAGTTACCACTAGAAAGAACTCCGGGGCGCCCTGCCGGCGGCTGCTCGGCAGGTGGAGCGTGTGCGCTGCAAGCCGCGGCGAGCCTGCGTGGCTCTTGTGACCGGCTGGGCGCGACTTCCAGCTGGCGACGGGCGGCGTGCCTCCCGCGTCGGCGAACGACGGCTGCGGGCTGGCTGCTGCCGGGCAACGCGGGAAAAGCAGCGGGCAGACTGCGAGGGGCGGGAAAACGGCGGAGCAGGTTGTCGCAGCGATGGACTGTCTCGGGGAAGCAGCAAAGCGGGGCACGCAGACAGGTGTGGACAGGAAAGACAAGCAGGGAAGAAGCAGGACCACGGGAAGAAGCAGGACCGCAGGTCGAAGAGGCGAGCAGAGGGGGCGCGAATCAGCTGAACCTCCAGGTGAGCCCCTGCTCCCTTCAAGAAGCCAAAACAGCAGGAACGCACTTATGGTTCAGTTAACTGCTTTTATGGGGAAATTTTCCCGACCAGCAGGGTTCTTGCAGCCCAGTGGTGAAAGTTTTCTCTCCCCTGATTGGCTGTCAGGTGAAGTCTCCCCACGGACAGAACTTCCCTCCATTTTCTAAAGGGGTTCTCCACTTAGAGACTGTTATCTCAGCGGTCTCCGCCCCCCCCTCACGTGTCCAAGTTGCCCGCTGCACGTAGCATGTGTTAAGGCTCCCCACACACGTACAGCCCCAACAGTAATTTTTCATCCCGTGTCAGAAAATGGACTTATAACATAAAACCTGGACAATGTTGAGGCTTAAAAAAAAATTAAATTGGTTCATCACAGAAGGTCAACGGGATCCTGGGGGGTATTAGGAAGAGCATTGCCAGCAGGTGAAGGGAGGTAATCCTGTCCCGCTATTCAGCCGTGGTGAGGCACATCTGGAGTGCTATGTCCAGTTTTGGGCGTCTCCGGGCAAGAGAGACATGGAGCTTGATGCCCGAAAGATAGGCT
>VXAZ01002915.1:712101-741883 GCA_013399875.1 Gymnorhina tibicen | reverse complement strand
CACGTGGGCTAGGGGCTGCTCCATGTGGGCTGGGGGCTGCTCCACGTGGGCTGGGGGCTGCTCCGCGTGGGCTGGGGGCTGCTCCTCGTGGGCTGGGGGCTGCTCTCCACCCACTGCCTCTGGGGTGTGGAGATTAATGAGGGCCCGAGCCCCTCTCTGCTGTCAGCACGGACACGTGCATCCAATTAAAGGATCCAGAAACCTGGCACAGAAGTCCCAAGGTGTTTTCCAAAGCCACCCAAAGTTTTCGCTGGGTTTCATTTCCCAGTTCTGCCCAGTTAATAGGGATTAACTTGCAAACCTCATTTGCCTTTTTCTGTGTGTGTCAGCTCTGGAGTGAGCGTGGTGGGGAAAGTGCCGGGTCCATAAATCCTGCGGATTTGAATCCTGTGTTTACCCACGGAACAGGAACAGGCCTGGACTGTGGCAGAGGGGTGCCCCTGTCATCGTGTGTCAGTGACACACAGGACCACCTTTTGGGTTAAGTCCCCATCATCTGCCCTTCCAGCCCCGAGGATTTTCAATAAATATCAATTCCTGCCCGCAGACCGAGGTTCTGGGGCTTTTTTAGCCACGAACTGAACCAGGATCACCCTTTTTTTTTATGCAATAACAAACAAAACTGAAGAGGAACTCCTCAAGAGCGGCTGGGATGTGGACAGAAACGTTTAAACTTGGTTTTACAGGCTGCTGAGGATCCAGCAGCTTCTGTCCACAGGTGCATCTCCATAGAACAGCAAGGTTCTGCTCCCAGCCCTTCCCACAAGAGGGAAGGTCCCTTCCCTCGGCACAGTTCCTTCCACAACCAGGTGATAGCACATTTTCATGGATTGTTCACCCTGAACTGCAGCAGAATTAAGCCTGAGAAGCCAAAGTGCAGCTCAGGAGAGCAGAGCTGTGGGTGACAGCCTGGGAGTGCTGGATAACCAGGACTGGAAATAAATTAAGCACAAATTAATCAGCCACATCTGGGGAATAAAACAAATCTTTAAGCCTTGCATTAAATGTTGAAACATATTCATGTATTCATCCTTAATCTGAGCCACCTCAACACTTGTGAGCACCAAGACCTTCCCGTGCGGTGTCTCCCAGCATCCAAATTTGCCTGGACTTTCAATTATCCGGACAATAACGAAAACATGTTGGCCAGGCGAGCGCTCAGGTTACAATCACAAATTCTTACTTCAATAACAGCCATAAAACAGAGACCCAAAGCATGTTTTTTGCTTTTTTTCCAAACATTAGCAACTCATCTGATACTTAGGCCAAGGATCCAGTTTCCTGCAAGCTGATGACATGTGAGACCACAACCCTGAGGCTGATATTAAATTATACATATATACATACATAAATATACAGAGAGAAAACCTGTGAAATTACAGACACAGATGTGTTATTGGTGTCATAATTTTCTCCCATTAAACACCGTATTAGCTTTATCCCCTCTCCATACTCGAAAATCTTCGCGTATAAAAGATGAATGGCAGCTTCTCCAGGGGACCCCTGTGGTTTAACCTCGTCACGGGAGGTCAGACACAACACACAAACTCTGCTGGTACAGAGATGGCTGGAAAATGGGATTATTCCCTGGCTCTCCCCTCCAGTGGAGAGGAAGGCAACTTTCCCATCCCTGCTGCAGCACCCCAAAAGGACTCGAGCACTTCTCGGAGAAGCTTGAGGAGCACGTTCGGTAGGGGAAGAACCCAGCAGAGGCTGGCTGGCAGCACAGACACTGCTGAAATGCTGACCCACGATGATTTGGGGGTGAATGAGCCCAGATTCCACCCGTTTTCCCTGCTGACCCCCAGTTTAAATCACTCCCTGCTCCTCTCACACAGCCAGACTGAGCTGTTTTTGACTGCTGGGGGTGCCACCTCCGCTGACAGCTCTTCTGGGTGGCAGGGAGTCCTTTAAATCTAAAATAAATTAATCACCATAAAAAGCAGAGGTGGTCAGAAACAGTGTTAGAAAAATAGCTCAGCTCTCTGCCCTTTCTGCCAGCCCTGTTTTCTCCCCAAACACAGCCCAGGAAGGAGCATCTCTATTTTCACCCACCCTGTTTCCTAAAACTCCTGCTCCGAGCCCACGTTCCAGCTCTTACATCTCTACCATGAGCCCATGAATTCATAAAAAGGGACTTGATGAACACAGCAGAATAATTCCTACAGCATCTGGGGTGGGTTTTTTGGACCCAAACCCCTGTGGGAATACACATCCCTTTGCCAGGAGGGTTTAGCTGCTGCCTGCCCCTGCAGAGGAGCCCCAGAAGTGCCCAGTTTCCAGCAGAACTCTTTCATTTTCAGGTTCTCTTCTTCCAGGAGCTGGGTTAGGGGCTTGGGAAGAACCCCCAAAATGTTCCCTGTCACTTTCCCACCTCAGACCTCACCCAACCACCACCTTTCCCACCTTTCCCACCTTCCCAAGTCTCCCTGTGCACAGGGCTCAGCAGCTCCAGAAAAGGAAAGTTCCTCCCCACAGGAACCACTGGCCACAGAGCAAATCCCCCAAAACATCTCTCCTTAGAGGGGCAGCAGTGAAGGGAGCCAAGGGAGCACTTCAAATCCCAGAGGAAAGGCCTGGGTGCACCAGGAAGAGAGAAACCAGCAGTGAGGAGCAATTGGGCACGTGTTGAATTTACAAATTGATCTCCCAGCTCTGTTAAAGCAACGCTGACGATGCTCCGTTACGGTAGGTAGGAATTATTTTATGTAAGTGGAAGGAGGCACTGCTGCGTAATTTGGGATTTAATTGATGCCCTGAAACGTCTTATCCCAGGGATTCGGTGCGAGCCCGAGCTCCAGGTTTTGAGCAGCTTTTCCCAGGAGTTGTTTTGGCTGCTGGGAGATGCTGCAGACCAGGATCAAAGCGTTCAGCAAGGACGCCTCGCCAGCGGCCAGGCACAGGAGGTGAACCCCACCACTGCCATTAATACCTGCAGGTGTGAGAGATAAAGAGAAATGGCAAATCCGTGTTTTCTCACGGTGCTGCATCCATTGGGATTCCACGAGGAAAAGCCTCCTTCTGCCCCAGCTGCTCGGCAGGCAGGACATCTGCAGCCCTTGTGAATCCCACATGAGGCATCCCAGCTTCCAAAGGAAGACACCACCAGCAGCAGCAGCAGCACAATAAAGATCTTCATTATTTCTGCCTGACGTTTTCATGACAGAATTCATGTAGAACATGAAGAAAGCACAAGGCATGTTTACTGGGGCTTTTATAGTTCCATAAAACATAAATAAACAGCTTTTTAGATCAAAGCTGCAGGAATAAGGAAGCACTGTGGCTTCTGAGGCCTGACCAATTTATCACAGCATCTGAAGTTGAAAGGAGCACTCCTGGCACTCCTGTTTTCCTCTGGAGCAATCCCACCTTAAAGGCACAGTGCCCAGCACACGAGTACAGCTGAGGCTCTTTGGCTTTCAGGGTCTTGTGGAGCCTTTTGGGATGAGATTCGTGAGGTTCTGTAAATGAACTGGTGAAAAGGGAGACAACAGGAGCGCCTCCAGGCAGGCTCAGGGTTGACTGTCCAGGTGTACAGCTCTGCAGCTCATCCCACACCATCAGGATCAACCAAAAAATCCAGCTTTCCTTGGAGGTGCTGGAAGCTGCTGGTGCCATCAGCTCTGGATCCAGCCCTGGCATTCCTGAGCCCTTTAAATCCCACATGAAACAAGAATAAACGAGAATTCTCCCTAAACTTTGACCTTCCGTGTGGATCCACACCTTCCTTCCCAGCCTTTTCTCCCTGCTGGGTGCAAACCTGAACCTGCAGACCGGGAAACGCCTGGACTGCCCCGGGGATCTCCCTGGTTTCACTCACTCTGCTCGTCCCACACCTCGGAGGATTTGTTGGATTGTGATTCCGTGTGGTGCCGTCAACCCTTAGGAAACATTTAGGGACCGATGTCCAAACCCGAAGCCTGATGTTGTTTGGTCACCATCCTAAAAATCCTTTCCCGTGCCAGTTCAAGCAAGCGGACACGTGGAATTCTGGTGCAAGCTCAGTGTTTACCTGCACACATTCCGGGACCTGCCGTGATTTGCTTTCCCATTGCTGCCAGAAAATGTCTGGAATATGACATTTGAGCATTATGGATGCTCCTGCCCGGCTCAGTTTCCTGCTCTGCAGTCTCCGTGGGGCTCTTTGCAGGGCCATGGGCACTCGCAGTTATTTTGGAACTGCATCTCCTAATATGGGGTGGTGGGAACAGAAAATCCCCCACGGAACAGTCCATCTTGGGATGTATTTGTTAATCTGATGCCAGGCCACTCCTAAAAATACTCCTGTGCCCATCAAGGCACCCCTTAAAGAGAAGAAAACCAAAGCAAAATCCCCACACAGGGACCTTCACCCTGCTGAATCCAGGACCTGCTCCGGCCCCAAGGATTCCCAGGTCACACTGGCTCACACGGACCAAGGGAAAGAGCCTTTCCCTGCCACTGTGGTGACTGTGCCCAGCACCTGAAGGCCAGGCTGGGCTTTTTCTGCCTCACACATCATCACCCCGGGCCTGAACGAACTGGCAAGGCTGGTGATGATGCGTGAGGCCAAACAGAATCCAGCCCGAACTGCCAGGGATGCCTTGGCTGCGGGTGCTGACAGGGCTGGAAAAAAACTGCAGGCCAGGCTGGGAGAGCTGGATCCTGAGTCCCTGCAGTCAGCCTGAGCTGCAGGAGCAGACCCGGGGCAGGACCTGGGGCAGGACCAGAGATGGGGCAGGACTGGGCCCAGGGCAGGACCAGAGATGGAGCAGGAGCAGAGATGGGGCAGGAGCAGACCCAGGGCAGGAGCAGACCCAGGGCAGGACCAGACCAGGGGCATGACCAGGCCCAGGGCAGGAGCAGAGATGGAGCAGGAGCAGAGATGGGGCAGGAGCAGAGATGGGGCAGGAGCAGAGATGGGGCAGGAGCAGACCCAGGGCAGGACCAGACCAGGGGCAGGACCAGGCCCAGGGCAGGAGCAGAGATGGAGCAGGACCAGACCCAGGGCAGGAGCAGAGATGGGACAGGACCAGGCCCAGGGCAGGAGCAGAGATGGGACAGGACCAGACCCAGGGCAGGAGCAGAGATGGGACAGGACCAGACCCAGGGCAGGAGCAGAGATGGGACAGGACCAGACCCAGGGCAGGAGCAGAGATGGGACAGGACCAGGCCCAGGGCAGGAGCAGAGATGGAGCAGGAGCAGAGATGGGGCAGGGCCAGAGATGGGACAGGAGCAGAGATGGGACAGGACCAGACCCAGGGCAGGAGCAGAGGTGGGGCAGGACCAGCCCCAGGGCAGGACCAGCACTGCACAGGCGGTGCTGGGAGCACAGGGGACGGACCAGCCGTGTCCTGGCAGTGTCAGTCACTGAGGGGACTTTCCCTGCAGCTTTCCCTGGTGTGAGGGGACAGGAGGGTCCCTCACCTGCCTGGACACCCGTTCCCAGCCCCTTTCCCTGCCGTGGTTACGTCGGGGTGTGTTTGTGCTCAGTCCTGCCTGTTCTATCAGGGCAAACCCTGCCCTGCTCAGTGCTGGGGTGGGCAGCGGTTCTCCCCGGAGCCTGGCTGTGGGAATGCACATGGACACAGGGGAGACCGTGCCTGACATAGTGCAGGAGGAGGAGGAGGCTTCCACCATCTCCTCAGCGCTCCCGAGCCAGGCCACGCTGCTGGAGCAGCATCCGTGCAAGGAGGGACCTTCCCCTGCCATCCCCAGTGCCACAGGCACACCAGGTTGTCCCCGAGCACTCCAGAGTGGGTAATTTTATCCCAAATGTGCCTGTCTAAAAATATCTCACTTCTGTGTTTTTTGACCATATGCCCAGGACCATGAAAATTTTTCCGTAGGAAAAAAAGCTGAAAAAAACCCTGAAACGCATAACATCTTGGAATGATTTGACCACTTTCTTCTCAGGACATTCGCTCCTTTTTTTATACCGTGATGGGGTTTCTCCCGAATTTAAAACATCAATTTGGCCTAACATGAGGAGAATGTTCCTTCTTCCAAACCGTAAAGATCAGAGACTGTAAACTGTTGTTCCTTAAATGTTTCATGGCAAAAGGCATTCAAAGCGTAACATTAACACAAAGTTTTGCTGTAAAACAATCTGGGAAGTGTAATCTCTGTAAGAGGTTTTTTATGCACCATGGCTAATTGCTCCTGACAGTATGATTTTACATCAGGCATTTTCTGTAAATTCAACACCATCCGAACTTTATGGCAGGTAATATTCCTTACAACTCCTCAAATCCTGCCCACGTCTAAATTACTGGCGCAGAGTGATGTTTGGGGGCTTTTTTTTTAATTTTATTTTTATTTTTAGCTGCGAAACATTGGGAGCAAATTCTCTCTTCTCTCGCAGTTGTGGTGCTGGGAACAACTTGATGGAATTCTCCCGCTCCTCTCCGTGGAGTCAGAAGGGGTTTTCACACCTTTTGCACACATCCAAGTGCACCAGGGTGGGCCAAGGGCTCGTGCCTGGGGGCACAGCAGGCTTGTGGGCACCTCTGGATGGAGGAGGATGGAGATGTTCCCAGCCTGGGAGGCTGAACCTGAACACCTTTAAAATTCAGATTCTAAACCTGTCTGAAAAGGCCACGTTTGAAACGTCGGGGTTTTACAGAGCCTGGCTCAGGGTTACCTCACCTGGTGTTCACCTGAGGGTGCCAGGCGGTGGCATCCCATGGAATCATGGAATGCTTTGGGTCACAAAGGAGCTCAGGGACCGCCTCAACCCAGCCCCTGCCGTCAGCAGGGATGCCTTCCACCAGCCCAGGTTGCTCAAGCCCTGCCCAGTGTGGTTTTGGGCACTCCTGATGCCTCTCTAAGCAGCGCTGTGCCATTCCCAAGAGTTTCTCCTCTCATCCCTACCTTTGGATGAGGCTTCCACATCAACTGGGCCTCTGGTTCAGCCTCCTTTGCCAGGCTGACTGACCCGTGAGTGAGGCTGATTCATGTGCACGCACACATGAGAAAAAACTCCCTTTGACCAACTCATTCTACCTTATAAAATATAGGTTATAAAAAGTTTATGGAGCCCGTTCCTCCGAGGGGCTCATTCCAAAGCGCGCTACGCAAAAACCCGGCTCTTTTATGGCATGGCAGAAAAGGGGCTCAGTCCGTGCCCTCACGGGATCCAGGGGCAGGACTGGGCTTCCAAATGGACCACACAGCCTTGCCCGGGTTGCTGCGAGGGCAGCAAACGAATTTGTGCCTGGGGTTAATTGACGAGTGAGGAAACACTGGTTCTTTCTGCTGGAAATTCCCCCTCGCCCCAGCCATGAGCAGCTCCACCAGAAAGGTCGGAAAGGAGGTGATGGAATCGAGCGTGGGCCTCCAACAGGCACCACAGAGGCACAGAAACTCCAGAAAACCAACCTGGAGCTGCCTTTGCCAGGGCCAAAGGTCCTCCCTGAGGTGGCTTCACCCAGCTCGGGTCACTCGGAGGAGGGAAGGAAGCTCCAGAGGATTGTTAGGAGCACGTGGACTGATCTCCTCCTGGAAAGGGGAATTTGACTCCTGGCAGCTCCTGTACCTGAGCACAGCGAGGGCAATAATTAATGCCCAGAGTGTGACATTTCTGAAAGTTAGAGAGTGAATCGGGCTCAGTGCTGTTGACACACAAAGCACTTTATGTGGAGGCTCAGACCAAATCAAAATAGTTCTCACTCCACCCATCCCCTAAACTCTTTAACCGGGGTTCCATCTCCTGCCCTACTCTTTGTTCTCCCTGAAACTCCCCCACCTCCTGCCCTTTGAGCCTTTCCAAGGATGACCTTGACCTGCTGGAGAGACCCTGCTGCCCTCCCTGCTTTCAAGTTTTTGCCTCAGCCATTGAACTCCACTCCTGGTTTGCAGATCTAACAAAGCGCTGTTCCTGCAGGTGCAGCTGCTTCCAGAACGCCACTGACTGATTCTGAAGTAATTTATTTAAGTAAATTGTGTTTCATTTGCAGTATCATCTGCACAGCGTAACGGAGACTTGCTGCTGGCTCACGTCTTGGGGTTATTCTGGGATAACCGAGGCATTTCTTTCTGAAGAGAACAAATTTGGGCCCTGTCCTGCAGGCAAAGCAGCAGCAAAGCTCTCCTGGCACAGGATTTAATCTCGCCTCTTTTCACGGGGCTGCAGCTCACGCTTGGCTTTGCTGAGGAAGGCTGCAGCAGGCACTGGGGGAAGAATTTCTACCTCTGAACTGTGACAGAAATAAAAGAACACCAGCACCTTCTCCAGGGTCACCTGGCTGTGGGCTCTACAAAGATTAAACAACCTTGTGGAAAATTCTATAGAATAAGAGAGACTCAGAGTCCCAAAAGCTGCCGAATTCTGGGGCTCCTCTGGTGATTTTCATGCAGTGTTTATTTTTTTTAACCGAAAGTTGATGTAACCCTGCTGTGGGACCCTCCCTGTCTGACCACATCCCATCCCCTCAGAGCTGCCAGCCCAGGGGTGATGCTCCCTCCTGCCCCATCTTCTGAGTAACCACACTGGAAAGGTTTAAAACTTTCTTCTGCTGGGTTCCTGAAGGACTCACAACAGCAGCATCCTCAGGATCCTGTGGCACCACAATCCTAAACAAAGACCGCTCACAACAACATTACAGAGACCCTCATGCTTTACTCCCATCGCTCCTGATCCAAACTCTCAGTTTAGGTGATCTGGACCGGTTCACCCCCGGATTTATTTCACGTGTTCAGCAAATCAGTTTCCTCGGCGCAGGGCTGAATTATTCATTACGCTGCTTTTTTTTCCCCTAGGATGCAGAAGTTACTAAAAGGTTCCTTTCTTGTATAAAGCATTTTCGTGTTTGAGTATTAATTTTTAAAATCTCCTGCAGACCCACAGTACTTTGCAGTTGTTTGCTTTGGCCCTTCCCAAATTTGTCATTAAGGCTTGCGAGTGTGCACGCACAGGCACACGCACAGATAAAGTCACACAAGCAGATGTTCACAAATTTAATGCTGGGGTATTTTCTGCTGTGGCATTTGTGTCAGCCTCGCAACCTGGGTTTGGGTCAGAAACGCAACTCGGAGCCTGCCGAGCTGAAGGTGGGCAGGAGAGCTCTGTCATTTAAGTGCTGGACAAATGTTCAGTGGAGGAAAAAGTCCTTTACAAGCCCCAAGGTCCATCCCTCATCCCCAGGTGAACACATCCATCCATCTTGGCAGGGCCTCATTTCTGAAGGAGATAACCCCGTTTTTGGTGGTGCAGTAACAAAACCCACCGAATGTAACACTGTGTGCGGCGTTAATCCTGATTTCGTGGTCAGGCAGCACACAAACCTCCAGCTCCTATCTGCTCCTTCTGCTTTGTGTGCCCACTTCTGCTGGGAAATGGAGCATTTTAAAAGCTTCAGCAGCTCCATGAGGTCACTGTAGCTACAGAAAGCTGTAAAAACTGCCTGGGTTGATGGCTCAAGCAGCCACAGGTCTTTTTCATTACAGAACAGATATAACTCTATGAAATTATTATAATAATAACATCATTTATTTCAACAGGACTGAAGCAAAAAAGCTTTATGATAGTGTTTTATATGCAACATGTGCACCATAAATATTTCCATAAAAACGTGCATTAAAATATAAAGTTGGCAGAAAGGAATCAAAAGTCAGGGGGAAAAAAGAAAAAAAAAATCCAGTTAAAGAAGCATTAAACCATAAGGCAGGAGCAGGGAGCAGGGAGCCCCTGCCAGGCAGGGCAACAGGAGGCTCTTTCTCTGGTTTCAGCTACTTCCCAGCACAAAGGAGAGAGCCAAGTGGCCCTGGAGAAAGCCCCTGATAAACTCCCACTCACTTCCCCAGCCTGGGAAGGTCAGCACAGGCATCCCAGAATGGGTTGGGTCGGAAGGGACCTTAAAGATCATCCTGCTCC
Source organism: Gymnorhina tibicen (assembly GCA_013399875.1). Lineage (NCBI taxonomy): Eukaryota > Metazoa > Chordata > Aves > Passeriformes > Artamidae > Gymnorhina > Gymnorhina tibicen. The sequence continues at coordinate 732,029 of VXAZ01002915.1, read as the reverse complement.
AACCCACCTTCCACTATCCCAGGCTGCTCCAAGCCCAGTCCAGCCTGGCCTGGGACACTTCCAGGGATGGGGAGTCTTGGGCAGGGGCAGGAGGCTGAAGTTGCACCCAGACCTCCCAGAGCCCCAGGAGACCCTCCAGGGCTGCCCTCTTTGCTCTCCCCTGAGCGGGACTCTGGGGCTGGGCTCAGGTCTCTGCTCCTCACACAGGACCTGCGGTGATTCCTGTTATCTCTGGGGGAAATGCTCTGGTTTTATGGTCCTGAGCAGGCCCAGAGCCCAGCACGGCACCAGGGCTCTCTCCTGCTCTCCCTCCTCCTCCTCAAGCACCAGTTTAAGGGGTCACACTTACTGGCTTCAGGTTTAGAGTCACAGAATGTCCTGAGCTGGAAGGGACCCCCAGGATCACCGGTCCAGCTCCTGGCCCTGCACAGACCCCCACGGTCCTGTCCTGTGCTGTCCTTCTGTGTCACCCCCTGGGACACGCACACGGAGGCGGTTTGGCCCCGCAGCTCCAGCAGTGGGTGGGGACGCAGAAAAATCCGAATTAAATCATAGAATCATGGAGTCAGGACATGCTGAGCTGGGAGGACCCACAAGGATCATCCAGTGAAGCTCCTGGCCCTGCACAGACACCCCAAAATCCCACCCTGGGCATCCCTGACAGCTCCTGGAGCTCTGGCAGCCTCGGGGCCGTGCCCTTTCCCTGGGGAGCCTGGGCAGTGCCCAGCACCCTCTGGGGGAAGAACCTTTCCCAAAATCCAACCTGGCCCTGCCCTGGCCCAGCTCCAGCCGTTCCCTGGCTCCTGTCCCTGTCCCAGAGATCGGAGCTGCCCCTCAGGAGGAGCTGCAGCCCCCGAGTTCCCCCCTCGGTCTCCTGGATCACCAAACTCCTGAAGGTGAACGACACAGATAAATCCCACAGAGGGATGGAAAGCAGCCATGGATTTTCTGAGCAAGCCCAGGAGCTCTCAGGTGCCGCCCCAGCCCCAGCTCCCAGCCCTGCTGCCAGCCCCAGGCACTGTTTACACCACGAGCACCCACACAACAAAATTCTGCTTCCCAGGCCAATTCTGCTGTAATCCATCATCCCCCAGCAGACTTGTCAGATTGGTTTGTCTACAAATATGTTCACACTTGGAAATATCTCCCTTCTGTGAGCAGCAAGCCATTAAACATGCATTTCTCTGGTTTTCCCATCTTGCTCTCTGTACATAAAATCAGTTCTCTGCTTTTGTCCCCAGTAAATGCCTGTTCCACATTTTTGCATGTTTTAAATATTCACGCATACGAAAGAAGCTGTAAAAACATTGCATGGCTTATTTATTATTTAGTGCACACACTTTTTGCTGCAGAACACCAAAATAAAAAGACATTTCGCTCAATTCTTTCTTTTTTTTTTTTCCCCCCCCGTTTCCTTTGTATTTCATTTCCATCACTCCGCTCGTTAAAGTTTAAAACCGACTTTGTTCCCTGACAGTGGGGATTCACGTGGCTCTGAGGGGGGGGATACATTTGTACCTGCTGGCAGGCGTGGGGGGAGATGCTCAGGGAGCTTTTGGTTCATCATCTCAGAGTCCAGAGGGTGTCAGGGAAGCTCAATCCGTGCTGGCCCGGCTGCTGGGAGTGGAGCATTGACCCCATCCCTCAGGACACAGCCCCAGCTTTGCGCTGTCTCCACCCTCAGGCACCTGAGCTCCGGTTCCTTTCATTCCTGCGACTGCTCCATGCTCCACAAACCCCTCGTTCCCACCAGGAATCTCTCGTGCCAGAAAATCCCTGCGTGGCTGGGCCTGACCCTGGCATCAGGGAGTGGGTGTCCCTTTGCCAAGTGTCCCAGACAACTCTTTCTCTGGAAGGGGCTGGATCTTGTCGCTGGTGCCATAAAAACTCATTTTTTAGGGAATTTTAGAGGTTCCTCGCGCCTGGATCAGGTGCCTGTTCCCAGGGCCAGGCTTCAGCACTGCAGTGAGAGGTGGAGAAGGGCAGACAGGCAATACAATGAGTTTTTAGCATATTTCTGTGCTGTTTTGTAACACAGAAGCTCAAGAGCACAATTGTAAGACCCCTTAAACGTGCTACACAAACCCCACAGCATGGTGTGCAGTGGGACATAACCTTGTCTTGCCAGGCAGCTGCACTGGGCACCTTAAAGTACACTTGATGTTGTTTTATTCTGGGGTTTTTCACCCTTTCTTCCAAAGATTTCAAATGTCCTTCCTATTTCTGGCTTTGGGGTGGGCACGGATCCCTCTGGAACTGGGAATATTACATCCTTGCTGCCTCTCCCGGAAAGAAGGGAATGAATTTTCCTCACCTTCCTGCTGCAAGGGAACAGCATCATGTCAGGCAGTCCAGATGGACTGACAGGAGAGAATTCACTGACTTCCCCCAGCTGGAAGAGGACGTGACCAACTCCACGGATTTCAAGGAATGCCATTATGAAACCCAGGGAGCTGGGCCTGAAACGAGGGAGAGTTTTCCTCGTGGCCATGTCCCGAGTGCAGAGAACAACAGGCATTTTCTGGGCGATATTCCTTGCTTCTGGTGCTTTGATTTACTGGAGGGCTCAGGAGTCCTCACATTGTTGTCCCCAAACTGTGGGGACAGAATCCTGCACAGCATTAATTATTAATGGTAATCACCTCACTGATTGCCCAGGGAGGGTGTAATTACACATTAATTAATGCGCTGGGGTATTTGGAAGGCAGGGTGTCAGGGATTCTGGGCACTGTTGCTGCCAGACACCCTCCAGGCTCCTCCAGCTCCCACCCACGGGGTGGAAAGAGACCCTTCCCTCAACACCCTCGTAACTCAGGGCTTGCACCGAGGCTACTACACATCAAAGCAGGAGTAAGTGACTGTCCCCGAGGCTGGCAGCTCCCTCAGCCCTTGTTTAGCAGGCCAGAAGCACACACACAGCCCCTGCTGCCCGCTCCGGGATGCTGAATTTAGGGCTTCGAGGCTCCTAATTATGGATTTGTGGCTCAAAAACCACCCCAGGAAGGTGCTGGGCTGTGGCCGTGGCGTGCATGAGTGTGCATGAGCGTGCTTGGAGCTCCGGGTGCCCCCAAGGATCGGGCAGTCCTGGAAGACAGAAGGAACAGAACAGCACAACAGGACTCTGGAACATTTCAGTGTCCTGTTGGCTCCCGAGATTGGAGCAGACAGGTACAGCCCAAAGACAGCGTGATCCAAACGTGGGCCAAGCTCGAGCACACAGCAGGAATGTCTAATTTTAGTCTGTCCACTTTTGGCAATGTCACCTTTAATTGCATGGCTCATTTGAATTGTAAAACACCTTTAAAAGCTAACTAGTAAAAGGAAATAGGCCATATTTTCTAGACTAACAGTCATATTCGATTTTAACTGCGAAGAAATTGGGTTTAAACAGTTAATGCACGTCAGGACTGGAGTTACCAGAGGGAAACCGTGGCCTGCAAACACACAGGCACAGGTTTCAGGCCTTGAGCTGGGACTGCAGTTGGATCATTTTGTTCTGCAAACTCTTTGCGTGACCCACAGCTCCCCGGGATGGATTTTTCCTGGCTAAAAAGCTGCGGGTTTCCACGCTGTGTGTGCTGGGGTGGAGTGAATTTCAGGTTTTCTCACACAGGTCTTCTCAAATTATCCCAAATCCTGAGGAGCAGGAGAGCCAGGCCAGTTCCAGCCATTCCCAAGGCACGGAATGGAGGGAATGGCCACCCAGCAGTGAGCAGTGTTCTGGGTGGGTCTAATATTCAATAAATTATTTTTAATAAAGCACGAGGCCTCAACAGGCACACAAACACATCAAAAAATGTGGATGTTAGGTAAAATCTATTTGGTAGCTGGGTTGGTGCGCCAGTTTAAAAAGAACAGAACCAAAAACGTTGCAGAGGAGAAGATTTCCTGCAAGCCTGGGCTGAAGCTCATCAGCTCCAGGGAGGCCGGGTTTTAACTCACATTGAACACAGCGTGCAACTCCCAAAATTTGTGATTTTGTGGGTGAAGCCCAAGAAAGCACCGGGTGGAATCACTGAATCCACGTGGGAAGACACCCCCAGCAAACTGCTCCTGGTCCGCAGAGGAAGGAGAAACATCGGGAAGTGCATTTAAATAATCCTCCCGCGTGTGAAAGAATCGCTCCCCGTCCTGGGAGCCCGGACGGGAGGACTGGCACCACTTTGTTGTGACTTCCAGCCCCGATCAGCCCAAAATTCAGAGCCGGCTTCCCAAAGCACCCCCTGCTCCTGCCCTGCGAGGGCCGCAATCGGGGAGCCGCGGTCGCGGAGAGCCAAACCCTGCCGAGCCGCTGATGGAGGTGAATATTTCAGGGCTTTGCCACCGGCATAACCTGTGCTGCCACCTGAAACGCGCCCGACAAAGAGCGCTTTTTGCGGCGGCTGCTGCCGATTGCGCCGCTCGCACCAGCCGGGAATGATTCCCGGAGCAGCGGCGCTCTGCCTCCCTCTAGAGCGGCCGCGATGGTACTCGCGGTGTAAACTCCTTTTTCTGCCTCCGGGCCACGCAGCCCGTGGGGTTTTGGGGCTTCCTAAAAATGTTCAAGCAGTGGGGACACGTCCCAAGCAGGGACAAACCCGGTGTCCTCAGAGATGGCCCAGCACAGCCAAATCCCTGCCACCAAACAAATAATGTCTGTTAATATGAAGGGGTTTAGCTCTGTGTCACCAGCAGATTTCCTGCTTTCCTAAACATTCGAAATGTATCCCGCGCTGTATTCCTGGTTTTTATCAGTTTTTGTTATCCACGGTTTTCCACCTGAAATCTGCTCCTCCAGCCCCACTCACCCGCAGTATCTTGGATTATCTGTCACTCCCGGGATGAGCAGAACCCTGGGATTATCTGTCACTCCCGGGATGAGCAGAACCCTGGGATTATCTGTCACTCCTGGGATGAGCAGAACCCTGGGGTTATCTGTCACTCCTGGGATGAGCAGAACCCTGGGATTATCTGTCACTCCCGGGATGAGCAGCACCCTGGGATTATCTGTCACTCCTGGGATGAGCAGAACCCTGGGATTATCTGTCACCCCTGGGATGAGCAGAACCCTGGGATTATCTGTCACTCCTGGGATGAGCAGAACCCTGGGGTTATCTGTCACTCCCGGGATGAGCAGAACCCTGGGATTATCTGTCACTCCCGGGATGAGCAGCACCCTGGGATTATCTGTCACTCCTGGGATGAGCAGCACCCTGGGATTATCTGTCACTCCTGGGATAAGCAGAACCCTGGGATTATCTGTCACTCCTGGGATGAGCAGGACCCTGGGATTATCTGTCACCCCTGGGATGAGCAGAACCCTGGGATTATCTGTCACTCCCGGGATGAGCAGCACCCTGGGATTCACTGTCACCCCTGGGATGAGCAGAACCCTGGGATTATCTGTCACTCCCCACTGCAGTGGAAACCTGGGATGAGCTTCAAAATCCGTGTAAAATGGAAGCAGAATCTCTGCTTTGGACAACAGAATAAAGAACCCAGCTGCCTGCACGGCCTCCTGCAGCACTGGGAAAGCTTTAACTGGGAGAGCCGGGGCAGCGCTGCTGCACTGGGAAATGTGGGAGCCGGACGTTCTCCCTCGGAAGCATCCAAGACAAACAGGGACAGGAGGAATTCCACAGGCTTGGCAGAGCCCTGGCCGGGAACAAGCTGAGCAGGACGATGAGGCAATTGGAACGGGGCTCTCCCCAGCTTCCTAAACCCTCTCCTGGCTTCTCCAGTGCCAAATCCAGGGAAGAGGCCGCTGGAATCTGCCTGTTCACCACCAAAATGCTCCAGAAAAGGGGAATCCATGCCAATGATGGACCTTAAAACCCAGGACCAGTTGAAGAACTCCATCATGGTGAAGAAAGGGAATAAAGGGAGTTCCCCAGGACAACATCCTGCCCAAATTTAAGCAGGAACTCGTGGAATTATTTGATACATGGGGGTTTGTGCAGGAATGGCACAGGCAGGGAGAGCACCACTGCAGACCTGATCCATGCAGGAGAACAGAGCTCTAGGAACACCCAAAAAGCTGCTTTTACAGCTGGAATTGTGGCTGATGCTTCACTTGAGGCTCACATCTCTCCAGGACCTAAACCCAAGGCCAGGCTCAAAACCCTGCATGAGAGTTGGGCATTTTACACCCAGAGTAGAAAACCCCTCCCTGATGCAAAGGCGTTTGCACAGCTGGAGTTTGCTGACAGAGATCCCACGGCAGCACCCTTGGAGCCCATTCCTGGCAGTGCTGGAATGGGCAGAGGGTTCAGGAAACCCCAAATGGGCAGTGGGTTCAGAAATCCCAAATCGGCAGAGGGTTCAGAAATCCCAAATGGGCAGAGGGTTCAGGAAACCCCAAATGTGCAGTGGGTTCAGAAATCCCAAATCGGCAGAGGGTTCAGGAAACCCCAAATGGGCAGTGGGTTCAGAAACCCCAAATGGGCAGAGGGTTCAGGAAACACAAAAGGGGAAGAGGGTTCAGCAAACCCCAAAGGGGCAGAGGGTTCAGAAATCCCAAATGGGCAGAGGGTTCAGAAACCCCAAATGGGCAGAGGGTTCAGAAAGCCCCAAATGTGCAGAGGGTTCAGGAAACCCAAAAGGGGCAGAGGGTTCAGGAAGCCCCAAATGGGCAGTGGGTTCAGCAAGCCCCAAAAGGGCAGTGGGTTCAGGAGACCCAAAAGGGGCAGTGGGTTCAGCAAGCCCCAAATGGGCAGTGGGTTCAGGAGACCCCAAAAGGGGCAGCTTTCCCTTTTATTCCAGAGCAGAGACCAGCAGGTGCCCTCATGTGCCCCCAGTCACCACCAGACAGCAAAGCACAAAGCCACAAAAAGAATTTGTAACCAAAAATGTCACCTTCCATTCCCCCCAGTCCTGATTGCACAAGGTTTTTAGGGACACATCTAAATTTAAACTTCAGAGCTCTGAAATGATCCCAGGAGGTCCATTTACACATTAAAGGTCATGCATGCATCTACATCCTACAAAACCCAAAAACGCATCTTGAGTGCATTTCTCATTAGAGATAATTGTTCAAATAATTAATAAACAACACCTGGCCTGCAGCTTTCTTAAAAATGTTTGGTTTGTTTCACTTTGAATATCCTCAAGCCTTGAAATCCGAAATCTCCTTTCAGATTTTTCCTCCCTTAATGGACCACTTCCCTTCCAAGGTGTCCAAAACTCGATGCAAGATCTTTGCTGGACTAAATTCTGTTCTTTCCCCTTAAGCCTAATGAGTCATTAAAAAAGCCAAGTGGGAAATCGCCTGGCAATTAAAAACAGAATATGGAGGGAAAAATTAAAGTAATGCATCCTTGGACTGTAATTTAGAGAATTTATTAGTCATAAAACCTTGATGAGTTATTCTCATGGCAAAACCCGTAATAAGAAGAAGAAGGAAAAAAAAGTGATAAAAATAATGAACACATTTGTATGACAGAAACTGTGGCAAGCGTTGGGAATGACAGAAGCCTCCTTGGGAAGGGGTTGGCTCCATAACTGCAATCATATGGATAGATCCTCGTGCCGTTGTTTCAGTAAGAGATTGTCAGTTTTGCCTTGGAAACCTTTTCCACTCAAACTCCTAGATTTTATCTTTCAGAAGAAAATGCTCGTCTTGCCTGGAAGCAAACTGTGCAAGGATGTTCCCTGGGAAAACTGGGGGTTGCTGGGATTTGCTGGGAGGTTTGGGGAGATCCCTGCCCAGGCATGGGGCTGGCAGACACCTGCAAACGTGGTTTGTAAATCTGGGTGCAAAATCAGGGTGGGAAGGGCGCTGTGAGGGTGCCTCAACAAAAGCAGGAGATGGAAGTCGCTGGGAAAATCAACCCCTGGGGTTCAGCCACCAAACACCAACTGTGCCCGTCCTGCCACAGCCCCAGGGGAGCACCAGGGGCAGACCTTGCGGTGCCCAGGACACGCCTGCACATCAGCAAAGTCACACTCCAGGCACTGCCCCGTCCCCAGCGCAGCGGTGAGGGTGCAGACCCCCAAACTGGGCTCACCAAGCACAGCCCGAGCCTGATCTCCACGTCCTGGTGCCAGTCCCCACCCGGGCTCAGGTGCTGTCCTGCACAAAGGGACCTGGCTGAGCCTGGGGACACCCCTGGGGAGAGCCCACACCTGGTTCTGAAGTTCCTGGGGTCCCGCCACTTCAAACACCGCAGGAAGCAGGAAAAGAAAGATTTGGATCAAACCCCGTGGGCTGAATTTCAGAACTGGCAACCAAACCCCACCTGCAAACCGACCCTGAGCTGTGGGGCTCGGAGTGATCGAGTGCCTTCCCCCCAGGCCGCTTCCTCCCCACCACATTTCTTTGTGCACCCCCTCAGGAGTCAGCCTCGGAGTCTGAGCTGCTCCAACAGGGAAAAAAAGTCCATGAGCCAACAAAAAATAGCTGGCAATAAAGAGAGGGAGCCAACAACAGGGCCGGTGTCTGTGTCAAGGCTCATTTCATTCCCCACACAGGCAGTGTCCTGACAGGAGGCTGAGTAACACCTATGAGGTGCTTGATGTATTTAATGGGAGCCTCTGAGCTGTGGGGTCCTCCCCTCACCGTGTGATCTCTTCCAGAAATAACCATCACTGGGAATGGAAGGGCTGTGATAGGCACAATCTGTTAGCAGCAAATTGAGCTGTCACCCTTGTATGTCATGTTCATTTGGCTGATTAAGGAGATATTAATCTACTGCCATTGTTACAGTATCTGTCATCCCGAGGAGGGGAAAAAAAACCAGCAAGGATATGCAGGCAGCTTTTCTGGAGGTATATTTATACACCCGGGGAGAGAGGAGGCAGCAGAGGTGTGCGGAATACAAATGAAACTCTAATCTGCTACAAATATTGAACCGACTGCAATTGATTACAGATGCACGGGCAGAGCAAACGCAGGTCCTGCTTCAGCCTGGGTTTGGGCCGGTCCTGACTCCCCTGCAGGGCCGTGAGACCAACCCTGAGCAGTCAGGCTGTGGCCCCTCAGGACACAAACCAGTTTATAATGGGTGCAGGGCATCGTGGTGAGGAGTTTCTGACACCACGTTTGGTTATTTCAGGAGGCGACATCAAATGCCGTCATTGCTGGTTTTGGTGCAGGAGTGGAGACTCCCCAGTTATTTCTGCTGAGTGGTTTCAAGGCAGGAAGCTCCTGAAATACTGAATAAACCTTGGATTAAGGTCCAAACCTGATAGTTGGACTTGATGACCTTAGAGGTCTTTTCCAATCTTAACAATTCTGTGATTCTAGGATTCAAGATTTTTTTGTGTTCCTCAAGTACCAGGAGCTGTTTGTGGAATCCACAGCACTGAATGCCCATTAAACACCCCCAGAGTGAATCTACCTGCGATTCAGCCACACTGCAAAACCAGTCCCAGCTCCTCTGCCAGACAATCCCTCCCTTCCTTCCTTCCTTCCTTCCTTCCTTCCTTCCTTCCTTCCTTCCTTCCTTCCTTCCTTCCTTCCTTCCTTCCTTCCTTCCTTCCTTCCTTCCTTCCTTCCTTCCTTCCTTCCTTCNCTTCTTCCCTTCCTTCCTCCCTTCCTTCCTCCCTTCCTCCCTTCCTTCCTTCATTCCTTCTTTCCTTCTTTCCTTTCTTCCTTCCTTTCCTTCCTTCTTTTCCTTCCTTCCTTCCTCCCTTCCTCCCTTCTTTTCCTCCCTCCCTTCCTCCCTTCATCCCTTCCTTCTTCCTGCTCTTTGTGCCCTCCTTCCCTGCATTTCCCCCCTGGAGCAGCTGCTCCACGCTGCTCTCAGCACCATCCCCTCCCCGTCTGACCCGCAAGGAGAGGAGCCCTGAGCTCGTTTGTGGTTTGGGAAGCCGAGGTGGGGCTGTGGGAGATGTGCGGATGCCACCTCTGCTGTGGAACAACAGAGCGCTGGATGTGGTCTGAGGATTAAGCACAAAACGCCCCTAATTAAGGGTAATTAAGGGAAGTGTTGCATTACAGCAGCACGTATTTGATAAGTGAGCACTGATCACAGATCATAAAGGAACAAACTCGGGTCTGGTGTCCGTAGGTACAACTCCCACTGTCCTTCACTCGAAAACTCTGGTGAGTAAACACAAACTTCGGGCAGTTTCCAGTGGAGATGGTTCATGGTGGCCCTGCCAGTGCTGGTTACAGAACCCTTTAACCACAGCCAGGCTGCCCCAGCTTTTATTTCAGAGCACAGCTGCCCTTAAAACAGAATTTTAATGAACGTGCACGTGCAAAATCTTGTCTGCGTAGGGTCTTTCTCATTTTTGTGGTGGGAGCATTAATGCAACCTGAAAAGCCTCAGAATCCATCATTAAAAATAAGCTGTTGGCTTCACATTTTCCTGGATGAGGAAATGTATGCCAAGCCCCTCCAGCCCCCCCTGACTTTTGCCAGAGTCTTCATAGTTTATGTTTGAATCAATAACTATTTTAATACAGGGAGTTTAGAAAAGTTTGATTCAAATTCCTTTGACACAGTTCCATCAACATCCAGTTATAGAGCCATTCTGCATATGACTCATTAAATATTTAAAAGATTCCTATTATTGAATTAACTATTTATTGATTTATAATTTAAAAGATTTATGCTCGGCCATTAAAAAAAATTCCGAGCTGACTTTCACTTAAAGAGATGTCAGGTGCCATTTGCTGCTGGTGAATGTCTAATGTACCCTTTTCACCCCCGGAGTGAAGAAAGGACAATTACTCAAGGACCTCTGGTTCAATATTCGGGCTGCTCGGATGCTGAGGTCGGTGGTTGCCGATTTTTCCCGCGGCGTTAGGTCACGCTCAGCAGCCTCCATCCATCCCGCAGAACCTCCCTGGAAATGCGCAGCTCGCCGTTTTCTCTCCTGCTCCGTTTGTTGGTCTGGTTTTGTCCTGGCTCTCCCACGCCCGGGGTGCTCTGGCTGAGGTCACGCGTGGATCCTCCTCTCCTGCCTCTTCCAGGGCCCGGCTCCAACAGCTCCTCGGATTCCCCACACCTGCGGGGGGGGGAGGGGAGGGAAAAAATGGGCATTGCAAAATTTCAAATGGGTTTCAGAGCTCTGCTCAGTTGGGAGCGTGGAAATTTAAAATCCACTCCGAGCGTCACGGCGACTCCCAGCTTTAAAGCAACGCTTCCCACGCTGGTGCTTTGTTTTTTCTGGAGTAAAAGATATGAATTTATTGCCTTTATTTAGCACCTTTAATCTGAGGCTCACAAACAGCTTTAGCCCCATTAATTATTGAAATCTGGGAGAGCTCCCAGGGGTGCCTATTATTATAATATTCCTTTTACAAATGACTGGACTGATGCACAGGAAGGTTAAGGGACTCTTTGAAGGCCGCACAGAGTCCAGCTACAGCCTTCCAAAGGGCAGGAAAACGGGACAGAGCAGGATAAATGCTCCGTCTGCCCCAACTGCACAAAATGAAGGTTTTTCCAAATGCAGACAGAAACACTTGGATCTAAAGGAGGGGGGAAAAGAAGCACAAAACATGGGAATGGCTTTTTTTTCTGCACACAGCAAGCGAGGCTCTGCTTCAGATAATGATCTCTCCCTGTTTGTTTTACTTTTGACTTCGGGGACCCGAGTTTTAGTGATACACATTTTTCTACAACCCATTCTTGGCTCTCCATCAAACCCACACAGAGTAATTAGCACAGGTCTGTCAGACACAACTACAGCAGAGTCATGCATTATACCCTAAAATTGTTGCTCCAGCTTCTCCAATCCGTGAATTATAAATAAAGACTTGAAAAGGCTGCTTGCTCCAAGTAGTAACTATTTCAAGCCTGCCACACGGCTCTCCCAGTGGTATTGCTGCGGGTTAGGGATTAACCCTAGAAAAATAATTTTTGGAGTATCAGACAGAAAACTGCAATAAACTGAGCTGGAATTGATACAGGAAGGGGAAAAGGGGGTGTTGTGGAGCCAGGGAGAGGGAAGCTCACGCCGGTGTGATATGGGAGAACACTTACACAGATAGAGATACACACACACGGGTATTTTTGTTGGTCTTGCCTTTATTCCTCATAAAAGGGCGCTGGGGAGCGGCACTGGGACTCTGGCAAAGGCACAGGAGGTCAGCTCGAACTGGGAAGTGAAAAGGTGGGGCTCAGAGCAGCGAACAGCACGTGGCCTCATCAGCAGTGAGATCCAAGTATGTTGTTGCTGCTGTAGCTGTTCAGCTCGATGCCTCGGGATGCAAACCCCCCCCAGTCCATCCCTGCTCTGCTGCAGAACCCCTGTGGCCACAGCCAGGTCACTTTGCCACCCAGATCCCCTCGGATCAGCCTGGCAGGGCCCCACTGACTGCAGACAAACCCTGTGCAGATCTCCTTTCCCTCCTGTGCTGCAAGATGGGAGCAGCAGCTCCCACCAGAAGTGCAGCCTGACCTCGGCTGGGTCATAAATGTGCGTTGATGCCAGTGAGAGAGCTGTAGGTGCCCCACGTGTGGCTGCACAAAATAACCCCCCGCTGCCAGGGGGTTGTTCCCATTGTTCCTTCCTGGGTGGTGGAGCCAGGGCAATGTTTGCTGGGGTGGCTCTTTCCCCCCAGGCAGTGGGGCAGAGCTGTTCACAGCACACACCTCCTTTGGACCTGCTCAGGAGATGATGGGCAGGGATTTATTTGGAGCACCAAGCACTTGGGAAGAGGTTTGTCCCAGAGCTGCTGTGCAGTGCCAGGAGGGGGGTGTGGGGCAGAGACTGGCAGGGCTGGGAAGCTGTGATCCGGCTGTGATCCAGCTGTGATCCAGCTGTAATCCAGCTCCCAGGGGAGCTCTCCCTCTCCTGGTGCCCAGCAGGATCTGAAACGCCTGAGCAGAGGTTGTGTGTGAGCACAGGGAGGGATGAGGATTCTCCCCCTGGGGACAGTGGTGACGGACAGGCTCCTCATCGGCTCTGGCACCTGTAATGGACTGGAAAGGCAAAAGCCCCTGAGAAGGAGCCCAAAGGAGCATCAGCCTCTCTCTGCAGAGCAGGAACTCCCGGGCAGGCAAAGACAAACCCCTGCCCTGCCAGCCCTCATTAGCAGCTGCATCCTCACAACTTGTTGGCTGTCGGAGGCAGGAGAGTGCTCCGAGAGCAGATTCCCACTGGGATTCCCGTGGAGCCGTGGCCACTCAGTCACTCCCGCTGGCCAACGTGGTGCCTTGTCCTACAGAGCCACAAGTTAAGCAGCCTGAGCAATGAATCCAACACCCAGGAGCAGTTTTAGACGTGGGTGGCACCAATCCCAGAGGCAGAGCAGAGCCATGGGTGCTTTGGACCCCCACGGGAACTTCAGAGGCTCCTCAGAACCCCTCTGGCAAACCTGACCCCATCAGGCTCCTTCTGTGCAGATGAACAAAGCATTCACAGAGTCCCAGGATGGGTCAGGGAGAAAGGGACCACACTGGGTCACCTGTTCCCACCTCCCTGCCCGAGCAGGGACACCCCAGAGCATGGGATTGTGTCCAGAGGGTTCTGGAATATCTCTGGTGAGGCAGGCTCCAATGCACAAAGCTCTCTGGAGCTGCAGGCAGGTTCTCAGCCATGCCCGGGCACTTCCAGTGCTGTCCACACCCCTCAGGAATTGCCACCCCTAAAGGCAGCTCCTTCCTCCTGCTCACAAGCTTTGCCTGGCCCAAAATCCAGAAGCCACTGCCAAGCTGTGAGGGTGTAATCCGATTTTTGGTGATACACATCGCTGCAGAAAGCTGCCACCTGAGCATGGAATAACCCAAAATAATTTTTCTTTAAAGAAGAAAAGGCCAAAATATCCACCCTCATTTGCAAGTTTTTTTTGTTTATATCAATCCCAGATAACCACCAGAGCCACAAACAGCGTGCCGTGTTCCACCTGAAAATCAAACCCTGGGGTTTATGGGACAGCACTCGGTGCTCAGCTTTCCACGTGCAAGCCCCCAGAATGGCCAGGGAGCAGCAGCTCCACCGCTTTGATGTTCAAGCACCTGCGAATTCCAGCACCGAGATGCGCGGAGGGAGCCGCGGGCCGGGCGGGAGACAGCCCTGAACAGGTTAATTCGGAATGAATGCGGGCAGAACGAATCCTTCACCAGGGGTTTTTGTGTCTGCGTTACCCGCAGGATGCACCGGAACACAATTTACCCCCTCGGTCAGCAGACCTCTGCCCAAAGTTTGCTCTGCTGAAGAGACAAAAAAATTGGGGTTCACAAATGGAGGCTCGGCCCGGCTCTGCGGTCAGCAGGAATCGCTGCGCGCCGAGATTAATAGAACATCACTCAGCGACTCAGAAATCGAGTTATGATGAAGAAGCTGTTGAAACAGGAAACAGTTGATTTCCCAGGAGCCCTGTAAATCCACCTCTGGTGTCCTTTCGAATTCTCTGTTCTTGCTGCAAAAATTCTCAGCGCCGGTAAGGGGGTGCAGCAGCCGCCACGCTCATTTACTGGGAGAAGAATCGTGCTGTGGGCCTGCCTCTGCAAACTGGTTCGGTGTGCTGGGCAGACACATCAAAAACCAGTGACCTCCTCCTCCTTCTCCTCCTCCTCCTCCTCCTCCTCCTCCTGCTGTTCCTCGCACCCAGGATCGCCACAATTCACTCCCTGCCTTTGTTTTGCCCTCCTGCCACCTCTCAGTGCCTTCCTGCTCTCCCTCAGCGTTTTTTCCCTTTGACGTCTTCTTTTTGGGGTCTCCAAACCCTCAGACGCCTGTAACATGGGAGAATCCTGCTCTGACTGGGCTGGACATTCCTGCTGGCACCCGTGCCATAAATCTTAGTGAGGCATGGGCTGATCCAGCCAAAGGAACTCTAATGCCACAGGATTTCTTTGATTTTATTCTGTTTATTTTAAGTCGAGTCATTTTATTCCAAATTAGGGCCGTTCTGGGTGTTCTGCCAACTTTTAAATCGAGCCACCCAAGAAGAGGAGGGCAGGTGCCATCCCACAGTGAGCTCCTCTGAGCTGTGAGCGGATGAAGGCAGCTCCAGGATCAGGAGACAACACCAGAGTTATAATTTTTGTTCCAAAATCCACCAATTCTCCCCATTTCATGACCCACAATTAAGGCCACTGCAGCTGCCATCAGCACTATGGCCCATCAAAACACCCAGAAAACAGGATTTTCCCACTTCAGAGCCTCCGAGTGGGGGATCTGGGTTCAAGTTCCAGCTCTGCTCCAGCCGTAGCTCCTCTCTGAAGAAAAGTCACCCTCTGTGTGACTCTGCTGAGGAGTGCACAGCTCCTGGCTGGCCACGTACCCCACTTAGGCTTCAAGGAAACACCGCAGGAAGTGTTTTCCACCCTAAGGATCCCTTGACAGCAATGTCTCAGCAGGACATTAAAAATGCCAGCGCTGAGAAGCTGATAACCAGCACGTGACTCTCGAGGAGCCGCAGAGCGCAGCGTCCACACATGGACTTTGTTTGCTGTTGTGCTGAGAAACCAATTTTTCAATACCAAAAAAAATCCCCCTTTCCTTCATGTGCTGAGGTGTCATTAATTTCCAACTGCCCTCTTTAATTTTTTTCACTAGAGATTTAAATCCACAATTGCTCAAGATTTTTTTTTGCTGTGTGCTTTCCTCCCTGTTCGCCGCTTTTAAAAAGCATTTTGTGCCTAAAAAAGTGCTGCTTCAGAACAGTGCCAGCAAGTCAAAACCTCTGCTCCTCCAGGAACAAACTCCCTTTCCAAGCCTCAGGTTAATATTCTTCCCAACAGGATGAATTTGAGCACCCACGGTATTTCTGTGCTTGCTTGGGACAGAGATAATTAAAACCCAGCTCTCCCAGATTTAGGAATCTCAAGGACAAAGAGAATTGCCTCCTGCCCTTTCCACGTCCTTGCTGCTCCGTGGTGATGCCATCCCCGCATCCAGCGCTCCTGGAACCAGCTGCTCCTGCCATCCTACACCCCCAGGTTTAGGAACACAAACCACATTTTAACCAACAGGTCCCATTTCCCAAATCCCAGCCATGCATGACTTCCCTGCGTGAGCGGCCGAATCTTATGTTTCTTCATCAAGGAGTTTTTCTTCCTGCTTTCTCAGCTGTACAGTGTCTCTGGATTGCTTTTTTTTTCTTGGCTTGAGGTCTCTGCCTAATTATCTGTAACCTTCTGTTCGAAGATCGCTGTCCTGGCCTGATAAAAACCAGTAACTTTGAAAACAAACTGGGCCTTAATTTTCCTTGACAGCCCTTCTTTAAACATGTGGGCAAAGCCCCGGCTTAATTAAATGCACATTCGTATTCCAAACAAATTAAGTACAATTAAGGACTCTGAGTTATGGGTATCTATCACTCGGCGATGTTTTTGTAAAAATTACCACATTTAGATCAAACACAGAGGACCCTTTGCTTAATTGCTTCATTAGGGCCCGATGCAATAGGCTTCATAAATACAGGGTCTGATGTCTCTCGGGGAATTGCCCAGAAGACGGCTCTTAAAGTAATTGCTTCCACATTTCTGCCCCCGCGACGTTCCTGCGCTCGCCGATGGCACCGGGGGCTCCCAGGCACGGCAGGGAGCGCGGTCCCACCCCGTGCCCCGGCTCGGGGACTCCCGGTGGCTTTGGGGCCCTGCTCCAGGAGGGGTTTGACAATCCCTGGCGGCACAGTGCTTCCCTCACCTAGAGATCCCACAGACAGGCTGCTCTTTCCAGAAGTCGCTCGGAAACAATAACAAAACTCCCAGAAAACATCGGAGAGCTCCGTCCTGGGGATTTCATTCACTTTATCCCTTTAGCTCCTACAAACGCAGCCGGCTTGGTCCCGCAAAGAGAGGTTTGATTTACAGCGATTGCTTTAGCTGAACACACCCTAATTGTGATTCAATTAAATAAATCTCCCTCCAAACACACCTCGAGTGAGGAATCCAGTTAGAGGGAGCCCTTAACGCCACTCAGTGCCTGTGGATAATGTGGGTGCACAAAGGAACCAGGGCACAGGGTTTTTTCAGATGAGATGTCAAAAGAGCAGCAGCAGCAGCAGCAGCAGCGATGCCATTCCCTCCCTTTTGCATTTGTTCCTGGCTTAGTGACAGGCTCAGGAGTTGTGCATTTCCACTGTGGAAGCCAAAACAACCGGTGTGCACCCAGGAGCAACAAAAGTGATTGCAGCAGAGCTCAGAGGGGTGGGAGCTGCCGTGACAGGGCGGTGAGAAATGGCATGTCACTCTCAGATGAAAGGTTTGCAGCATTTCTGTGTTGCTGTTCAAATATTCCTGTTCCTTTACCAAGGAAAAAAGTGTCACTGAAATGCTTTCAGTCCTTTCCCTTCCAACTTCCTTTGTATCTTTCCCCTTTTTTCTTTTCTTTCTTGCTTTCTCTTGGAAACGCTCAAATGGGAAGATGTGAAAGGGAAAAGGAAATCCATCCATCTTCTCCACAAAAAATGCTTCCAAGTTTGCATCTCACACTAAAAATACCCAGAAAGATGCTGCTTCTTTGATGAAATATTTGAGTTCCTGAAAAGTGCAGTTTTTGCATGGGGATCATCACAGGTTGCAGAGAGGGAACTTCTAGCGATTCAAACCCATGCTGGTGACAACGTTTGCACAGAGGCTGAGCTGCTTCATTTACGAATAACAATATTTCAGCATGTAAATGTAAATTCATCCTGGCGTGATCAGTGCTGACAAATCTGGAGAGAGATGCAGCAGAAAAAAAGCAGAAAAGAGGTGACAAAATTGTTGTCACTGCTGCTGTGGGGACGGGAGTGCCCCAAACCTCAAGACAAGGTGAGGTGCATCCCTTGCACTGCCCTGATCCAAGTGACGGAAAACCCTCCAGAGCTGAGTTTTCCATGCCTCAATCAGCTGATGGACTTTGGGGCTGGAATTCCCCCCCTGCCACCCTTCCCCTGCCATTCCACGGAGCATCCAGGGCTCAGCTTCTGCCACCACTGACCCAGCCTCAACCCTGGGAGCCCCAGCAGCCCCTGGACCCGCAGATTTGCAGATTTATCCCGCAGACAAACACCAGGATACGGAATTTAGCAGCCAAGGAACGTGCTGAGGGCACACAAACAGAAGCCAGCCTGATTTCCAGTGGCCAGACGAACAGAGCTGCTTATTTTCCAACTGCTTTATTCTCCAGACCAATTTTCCTCGATGCTAAAGCGAAAAAAAAAAAAAAAAGCACAGCAGATTGTCCAGTTCATGACTGGATGGCTGGCAGCAGAAATCCTATTTCCAAACTGACCCCTGCTTTCCTGCATGGCATTCATTAATTCCACAGGCTCACATTTCTGGGAAGATGTCAGTCATGTCTGTGATTTTTCTATCAGCTATTAATGCCAGATCACAAGGTGAGAAAGCAGGGGTTTTAATCTCAGGACCCTCAGGAGATGGAGCTGCATACATTTGGTGTGAGCCATGTGTCTGGAAATGTCAAGGACAAATATTTTTAAAGGAAGGAGTGAGTGTTCATATCCATGTGCAGCCTGAAGTCCTGCACGAGTGATCCAAACCAGCCTTTTTCTCCCTCCTGAAGCCAGGAATTGAGTTTAGATGCCCTAACTGGGCACCCCTGCATTTAAAAATCTGCGTTTTTGTGCTGAGTGACATTTCCAGCCTCTGCTAAAGGCATTGCCCATGGCAGTGTTCAGTGTTCTACTCAGAGAAAAGTTTCTCTGTAGGAACAGCAAAGGTTTCCTATCTCCAAAAATTCATTCAAATACAAGGTTGGTTCCTCAGCTCTGGGTTTGTGGGCTTTTTTCATTCCCCATTAGATTATTTTCCCGAAATTTCCCCTGATTGTGCAAAATCAGGCACGGAATCTGTTACAAAATCTATGATTTTAGATCTGATGGCATATCCCACCTGAGAAATGCACAAAATCTCCTTTTCCTCCCATCCTTAGCTCAGCTAAATGGTAACTTTGAGTCCCATCACAATCCACATGTCACCACATAAATCCACTGCTCTGCTGGATCAGAAGTAACAACATTGCTGAGAAACACACAGAAAACCCCATTAAAATGCCATTTAGGCATATTTATTTCTAACTTCACGTACAAGGAACTAACACCGTGCTTTTCTTTTTCTCCTACAAGCTCCACAAAAAAAACCCCTAACACTGTGAAGGGTTCCCTCAAAACTGTGCTCCCAGAAAAGTGGAAAAATAGATTAAATTTCTCCCTTTTTCTTTGGAGAACAGTGAACTTGCTCAAGACATGTCCCGGTGGAGGACAGGAACAGAACAGATGTGCATCCACAGAGGACCCTTGGCCCTGAATCGCTGGGAGTTTTAGTGGGAACACGAGTGGGATGGGAGAAACAGGATTTACATCCAACCGCTGCCTCCCCAGCTGGGGAAAACCCTCTCCTGACACCTATTTCACACCCCACCGCCCGCTGCTGCCACCCAGGAATGTTATTTAACTCCCAAAGAGTCGCAAACAGTTACTCATTCGCCCTTCACCGCGCTCTCACCGGGTTTTCTTTCTGCGGGCCCTCGAGCCCGAGCCTAAAGGGTGTAAAAACTCCCGGCCTCGCTGGTGACGCGAACCAGGTGAGGGGAAAAGAAATCTCTGAAGGAACCCGGGTTGCCCGCACGGATCTGCCCCTGCTTTCGGCCGCTGACTGCCACCTAACATATTCTGCTCCTCATTGCGCCCAGCTCCAAACATCTTGGGTCCGGGAGCGACAAAGGAGAAGGCTCCTTTATCAAGTCAATCTCCAAGCCCCATTATGTTCCCCTACAACAGTTTCCGTAAACATTCAGCAATTTTCGGTGTCTGGGCCGCGCAGCTGAAGAGGTGCATAAACAGGCTCCAGTGAAATGTGAAGATGACTGATAATGTACTAACATTGAGACCCCTTGCTGGGATTATTACCCCCTGAGTGCTCCTTACAGAATGTGCCTCTTATCTCACACTGACAACGCTAATAGAATATGCATAGCCCTATTAGCATACAAGATAATAGCACCCTGGAGGGGACAGAGCCATAAAACTTTAAGTAGAAATCAAAACAGAAGGAGGAAGAAAAAGGGAACATTGTCACAAGCCAAAAAGGAAAAAAAAAA